>CM047807.1:20741110-20923700 GCA_026214975.1 Gentiana macrophylla
CAAGGACATTGGAAGTCAATTGTCCAAAGAAAAGCAGCGGAGAAGCGATTCACAGCACATTCTTTTGTAGCAGCTGTGCATGATTGAGATAAGAAATGGTCTGAGTGGCGGGAGAGTCGACACGTCAAGCGTGTGTGGATTACGGACTACAGGGCATCCTTTCATATTGCCCTCACGAAGTGGTTCTTAAGTTATCGGCGTGAGATAGATGGTGGTCATATATCTATAGCAAACATCAAGGATGCAAGGTAGTTGGGATTGGCTCGATTCGATTGAGGGACGAGAGGATGGAAGATTACATAAAAGCCCGAGTGAAGTTAGACATATTCCACAAATGACCAAAAATTGGTATCTCTCGATTCTTTGGACAACATGGGATTCGATTTTTAATGGGGAAAGTGGTGTCTTTGAGTGTCTATAAAAACTTCGATTAAGGTTCTCAGAGAATCAAACAAGGGACTCTGTATATATTACAAGAAGTGGAGTTGTTGCTAGAATTCTCTTCTTTGTGGCATTAGTTTGAGATTCATCGATCCACGACTTACAAAAGCTGTAAAGAAATGAGGCTGGGTCACATGGGTGAAAAGGGGATCTGGGTTCTTTCTCAGAAAGATCTTCTTGGGGATGTAAGGTCAAGAATCTGGACTTTTGTGGGTATTGTGTGTTTGGGTAGCTTCATGGAGCAAGTTCTTGAAAAGGGTACACAACACAAAGTCATCACTTGATTACATTCATTCACGATTGTTTGGGGCCATCAAAGGTGGAGTCGGTGGGTGGTCACGAGATATTTTGTGTCCTTTATTGATGACTATTCAAGGATGACTTGGGTGGTCTTGATGAAACACAAAAGTGAGGTATTCAAGAGCTTCATACAATGGAAGGCTCTAGTTGAGAATCGGTTGGGGAAGAAGATCAAGAGGCTTCATCATGAGATAATGATGCAGAATTACTGGACTGGGTGAGTTTGATACATTGTACAAAATCGAGGTATTGCCGGACATCATACTGATCGAGGAATACACCTCAACCAAAATGGTGTAGGCGGAGAGAATGAATCAAACATACGGAGAGAGCAAGATGTATGTTTTCTCATGCTGGTTTGTCAAGGAGATTTTGGGCAGAGGCTGTAACCATAGCTTTCTACTTAATTAACAGGAGTCCTCACATAGGGATCAGTCTCAAAACACCAGTTGAGATGTGGTCAGGCAAGCCTGCAGATTATTCAATTCTAAGGGTATTTGGAAGCACAGTTTACTATCATGTCAGTGAAGGGAAATTGGAACCAAGGGCCAAGAAAGGAGTGTTTGTGGGGTATGGTGATGGAGTAAATGGAGTGCAAATTTGGTCATCGATGAAAGCAGTCATTCTCGTGAGAATCTGATTTTCAATAAAAATTCTATACTTAGTTCATTAGTGGAGAGGATAACTGAAACTGAAACCAGTGCTAAAATTGAGAAAATTGACAGTAATGTGGAGCTTCAGGTGGAGTCAGTTGGAATGCAACAATCAACTAATCCAAGTCAGTTTCCATCGATCCAGTTCTCTTGAACGGCTGAATCAAAGCTTGATCAATGAGCAAATATTGTCGATTGAGTGTCAAATCGAATGTGGGTCGTGAGTATAGGTTGTCGGTAGAGCTAGAAGATCCAATGTTGGGATACCTCCCAGAAGGTATGTGTTTGATGATATGGTTGGGTACGCACTTCAAGTTGCAGAAGAAGTGGATGGTTTTGAACCTTCTACTTACAGGGAAGCAGTGACATGTTCTGAAGCATCTCAATGGCTTGCTGCCATGGGAGATGAAATGGAGTCATTACTGAAGAATCAGACTTGGTATCTAGTTAAACATCCAGCTGATAGGAGAGTTGTTACTTGCAAAGGGATTTTCAAGAAGAAAGAAGGGATAACTAAGGCAGAAGGAGTTAAGTATAAGGCATGTTTGGTTGCAAGAGGGTTCAGTCAGAAAGAAGGGGTGGACTTTGATGAGATTTTCTCACTAGTGGTCAGACATACTTCAATCAGAGTGTTACTAGCAATGGTGGCACAGTGGGACTTAGAACTTGAGCAATTAGATGTGAAGACAACTTTTCTACATGGTGAGGTTGACAAAGAGATATACATGACTCACCGAGAGGGTTTCCAAGTTCTGGTAAGAGAGATCTTGTGTGTAATTTGAAGAAGTCCTTGTATGGACTGAAGTAGGCTCTAGACAAAGTGGTATAAAAGGTTTGTGATTATATGATCCAGTTGGGTTACAAATAAGTCCTTATGATTGGTGTGTTTACAATCAGTTGGAAGATGGATCATACATCTATCTTGTGTTATATGTGGATGACATGTTTGATAAATTGCAAAGAAGAAGTCGATGTTCAAGATTATCTGAAAGACCTTCTCAGTCTTTGAGTTTGAAATGACAGATTTGGGTGCAAACCAAGAAAATTTTGAGGATGGAGATTTGGAGAGATAGAAGTCGGAAAAGCTGCTTCTATCTCAAGTAGGGACTATATCTGAAGATTTTGTCAAAGTTTGGCATGTCACCGATAAGCCAATAGATACTCCTATGGCATCAAATGCTCATTTCTCGATTTTGCTTCACAATCAGCAGATGAGAAGGAGTATATGTCAAGAGTTCCCTATGCTAGTGCAGTTAGCAGTCTGATGTATGCCATGGTATGCACTAGGCCTGATCAGGCTCAGGCAGTCAGTGTTGTCAGCAGGTTTATGGCTCAACCTAGAAAAGAACACTGGAAAGATGTGAAAAGAATGTTCAGGTACCTTAGAGGTATAGCTGATGTTGGTCTCATTTATGGAGGTGATACTCAGAAACTGATCACAGGATAATGTGATGCTGATTATGCAGGTGATATGGACAGTAGAAAATCTATGACTGGTTATGTTTTCACATTGGGGAATTCAGTTGTCAGCTGGAAAGCAACTCTTCAGGCAACAGTGGCTTTATCAACTACTGAAGCTGAGTATATGGCACTTACTGAAGCAGCCAAGGAGGGTGTCTGGTTGAAGGGACTAGTCAGTGATTTGGGGCTACATCAGGATCAAGCTGAGATTTATTGTGACAGTTTAAGTGCAATTTGTCTAGCCAAGGATCAGGTTCATCATGAGAGAACCAAGCATATTGATGTTAGGTATCATTTTCTGAGAAATGAGAAGAGGGTTGTATTGAAGAAGATCAGCACCAATGAAAATCCAGCTGATATGTTCACTAAACCAGTTCAGCAGAGCAAGTTTCAGTTGTGTCTAGACTTTAGGAATATTCGAATCTTGTAAACTGAAATCTGGATACTCATTTGAGGGCAGATCAACTGAGTGGATTCTGAGGAGAAGTCTGGTACTGTGCATCCTGGCATTGTCGAATGCATCTAGTACAAGTACGTCTGATTATGCAATCTAGTGACGTTGAATGAGAGTTCAAGTCAAGGTGGAGATTTGTCGATTTTGGTGACTTGACCTCTAAACCGATAATTAATCAGTGGAACTAATCGAGCGAAGACGAGAATGATGGTCGCTTTAGTTAAATATATTCGATTCTGTGAAAGTCGGTTTGATGAAGTGCAAGCGAGTTTCTTCGAAGACAGTCAGTGCAGTTTCTTTGAGTTTTCTTGAGTATAAATGAGTTCTACATTTGGGTAGTTGATTACAAGTGCAGGAATTTAGGTTTTGGTGAGTTTAGTCTAGTGGATAACAAATTTGGGTGAGTCCACATCTGGTGTATTTATGAGAATTTCGACAATGATCTTTGGCGGTTAGTGTTTGGGATTTGTGTCTATAAATACCGAAGTTGTAATCAATGAAATGTGTGTCATTTTCAAATTGTTATTCACACACTTGTGAAAACCTTGTAATTCTATGCATAGTAAAATATCTCCTTTTCTGCCCGTGGAGTATTCGGCACAATGCCGGAAACCACGTTAAATCACTATGTTCTTTTTGTTTCTGTGTTTATCAATTCCAACATTCCTTACGTTTGTATTGCTTCTGTGTTTGTTTCTTTCTTAAACTGCAAGCTTTCTGTCTGTGTTTATAACAATAAGGTAAGTGGCGATTCTGAAGGCATCCTCCCAATAGGGAATAGGGAGATTAAGACTGGGCGGGAGAGATAGTCCGACATCGACAATTTAAGCGGTGACACCATTCGACGTGCTGACTTGCTCGTGAGTGTATGGACACGAGATGCGGTGAATAATGCCAAGAAAAGTGAGGTATTGGGAGAGGTGACAATACTCACCAACCCAATCGGTTTGCAAGGCTTTAAGCTTCATGTTAAAGTGGCGTTCAATCATGGTAAGAAAATCATGAAAAACAGATTCAACATCGGATTTGCGTTTAAGTGGAAAAAGCCATAAATATTTTGTAAAATCATCGATTAAGCTAACATAATAATGGGACCAATAAATGGAAGATTCAGTACACGGACCCCAAACATCGGAGTAAATCAAATCAAGAGGTGCAGAAGACATAAAATCTGAACATACAAAGTTTGTCGGTGACTCTTAACTAATTAACAAAGGGCACACATAATAGGGAGTGCTTTATCCGGTAAACTAATAGACAAACGACCTAAAAATTGACGAAGAATAGAAAATGATCAATGTCCAAGGCGTTGGTGCCAGGTAGAAGAAGAGCAGGAGATGTCGGCAAAAGCTTGAACTGGAGACCGGTTGAAAGTGGAAGAGAAGCGATAGAGTCGATCTTTCACAAATCCCCTATGATGGACGTGGCCCAATTAGTCCTTCACACGAAAGTAGTCATTATGAAATTCAAAATAGACATAATTATCTTGAGCAAATTGGTGGACAGAAATTAAGTTCATAGTAAGGGCGGGGGAAACTAAAACATTATGCTATATATATGTTCGCGTAGGAGTAGAAATAGAAGACGAACCGAGGTGAGAAATTTTAAACATGTACCATCACCAACATGTACTTTGCCTGGACCATCGTATGGTTCATAGGAGAGATTCAAATTCTAAAGATCATTGGTCATGTGATGCGTGGCTTCTGTGTCGGGCATCCAGTCATTGGTATAGGGTGGTTATGGTTGATAAATATGGTATGCATGGGGTGGACAAGGGGTAGTATTAGGACGAGGGGTGGATAATTGTATTGAGGGGTAGGTTTAGGCTGTTGGTTATAGCGGTAATAACAGGTTTGAGCTGTGTGGCCAGTTCGGGAACATATTTTACATGTAGGGCGGGTTCACCATTGTACGGGTGATGGGGAGAGCCACGGCCACAGCCACAGCCACGCCCCCGTCCTTAAGAGTTATTATAACCACGGCCACGGCTGGAAGATTCACATGAGAGGACGTAGCATGGCGAGCGTGCAGCGAGGTGAGTGCAAAGTCGAGAGAAGAGAGGCTGCGATGATGATTAATAGGATGGTGGTGTAAAAGCCGAGATTCGGTGGTGAGAAGTTGAGCGTATACCTTGTCGATGGTGATGGTTGACCGAGCTCCAATCATGGTTACAAGTGCGTCATAATCAGGGCCCAAACTAGCGAGTAGATAGGCTATGAAGTCTTTTTCAGGAAGAGGGTGGCGGCGAGACAAATCATCGGTAAATTTTTCAATTTAAAGTAATGTCTATTTGTTGACATATCCTGCTTGTGAGTGGCAGCCAATTTAGTGTGAAGTTGGAATATCTTGGAATGGGTGGCAGATGCGAAAGAGCAGTCTGAATTTCTGATGATAAAGTTGCAGTATAAACCTGGGTTAAAACATCATCAGACAACGAGGAGGTAATGGTACTGAGTATGAGATTATCTTTTTTGACCTTTCGAGATAAGCCGTGTTCAGTGAGATTGTGCCTGCCGGATCTGTGATGGTGGCGTCGGGTGGTTTGATTTATCCATCCAAGTAACTGTAAACGCCTTGGCCCCGAAGATAAGGGATGATTAGGTGATAGTTGTTTCTAGTGAGTTTAGAGATATGGATAGAGAAAGAGAGGGTGAAGGAGGGGTAGGTAGAAGAAGAAGTATTAGTGCGGACGTGACCTCTATGACACCGGACATGGCTGAGAGTTAGAGGAAGAAGACGCAGCTGACATAGATTTTTGTTTTATTGTGTGTTTCTACGGTTTAGGAGAAGGAATTCGGCGTAATACAAAAGAGAGAAGAAACCAGGCTCCAATACCATATTGTAACTGATAGTAATCAAACATTTTCCATTGATTTGTGATGTGATTACAACCGAGTTTATATAGACACATAATCTTGGCCAACAAGTATATCTAAATGGTATATTTAAACAAATTATTCATTATCTATAATATCCTCAACAGTATTTATATACTATCTACGGTCAAAAATATAAGTTACCATAGAAGTTCTCACAAAGCTTAAGAAAATGGTTGAATGTCATAAATTTAAATGTTAAATGTCTAAAATACCCATTGACTATCATTTATGCAATGGTCGTTAAGTAATGAAGGTGGTTGAATTGATAATAAATTAGGAATAAGATAGAGAAAAATGAAGTAATTTAGCATTAGTAATGTAGAATGACTTATATTGTGGGACAAATCTAAAAACATACTATGACTTATATTTTAAGACGAATGTAGTATTTACCCTTCTTTTATATATAAAACTATTGGTGGTGTAATGGTGACTTAAATTGTGCAGTTGAGGTCTTTTCAGCTGAGTGAGATACTAAGCTGAGTCTGTGGGAAACTGAGGTCCGATCAGCAGAGCGTGAAGCTGCTACTGAGTTTTGGTGTTAAGCTGAAGAAAGTCCGCAAAGTTGATCAATCTGCTGAGGTTGCTGAGTTGGTTCTCAACATTACTTGGGAACACATTAGCCTAGTTTTCTAATTTGGTGAAGGTTACTTCTGGGGTATTTCATTCATTTACTGGGTTGGCAGTTAAGTCGGTTAGGGTTGAATTCCTAAGGCCTATAAATACCTTATGTAATCAATGTAAATTGTAACTTTCTCATGATAAAAAAATAATCCTCGTTTGTTCGTGGAGTCGTCGGAACATTGCCGGAAACCACGTTAAATCTATGTTGTTCTTGTTTCTGTATTATTTACTTGTTAATTATTTGATCTTTACTCACGATCACCATCGCTTCTTGATCGATCTGTCATAACAAAATGGTATCGGATCGTCCAGGTTCATCAAGAAATCTATTTATCTGTTGAAGCAAGGTTGATTGGCACCAAGGTCATAATTGAAGCTAGGATTTGGGATCAACGCAAGATTTATTGTGAGAAAAGATGTCTGCTTTGAATGTTAAAATTGACAAGTTTACAGGAATAAATAGTTTTAGTCTATGGCGGATCAAGATGTGTGCTTTGTTGAAACAACAAGGACTATCAGGTCCTTTGTCAAAATCAATAGAATGAAGCGCTGTTGAGAGAGCCAAGCTGGAGGCAAAAGCACATTCAACAATTATGTTGTGTTTGTCAGATGATATTATCTACTACTGAAGCAGGTCCTTCGGGGAACAACAGATATTTGACTCATTTATGGAGGTGGTACTCAATGTTTTGTCATAGGGTACTGTGATTCTGATTATGCTCTTGATGTGACGATAGGAGATCTATGATTTGGGTATGTGTTTACTTTGGGTGGTTACGTGGTAAGTTGAAAGGCAACTTTACGAGTGCAGATGACATTATCTATTACTCAAGGCGGAATACATGGCAGCGAGCGACATGATAGCCGCGAATCTGTTTGAAGGCCTAGTCAATGATCCGAGTGCATCAAGATCAAGACATGGTGTATTGTGATAGTCTTAGTGCAATATGTTTGGCTAATGATCGAGGTTCATCATGAGAGAACCAAGCACATTGATGTTAGGTACCATTTTCTAAGGAATGAGAGGAGGGCTAAAGTGGAAAGATCGTGCCGATGTTAATCCTGCGATATGTTCACTAAACCCAGATTCAAGGGCAAGTTTCGATTGTGTCTAGACTTGCTAAATATCCAAAACTGTTAATCAATTAGGAATACTCTTACGAAGGTAGGGTGCCGAGGTATTCAAATCTGAAGACAAAGGGGATTTCTGGCACTTGGTTGTGTATCTGGTCAGTTTGCATGAAGTTGAAGTCAATGTGGAGATTTGTAATGGTGACTTAAACTATGCTCATCGAGTCAGTATGGAAACATGTTACTCGTCAACAATGTATGAAGCATCTGCTTTGAATCTAGTGTTCACTAGGGCAAGATTAGTAGGGTTGATCAACTGCTTGATGGCAAGTCTCATCAAGACAAGTCGATGATGCCCATCGGACTTGTGGAACACGTCTCTTTGCATGTTTACAAGTTTTGTCTAAGTTACTTCGGGTATTTCAGGTCATTTCTTTGGTTGATTGTTAAGTCGGTTAGGGTTTGGTTCCCAAGACTATAAATACCATCTGTATTAATTGTAACTTAGGATGTAACTTTCTGTTGATAATAAAATATCCTCGTTTGTCTGTGGAGTAGTCGGCACATTCTTTGGAAACCACGTTAAATATGTGTTCTTCTTGTTTCTATGTTTGTTTACTTGTTATTCTTTTATCTTTACTCACAATCACCATCACTTCTTGATCGATCCGTCATAACAAAGCGGATGTCCGCGAGAGCAAGTTCATCAACGAACTTTTTATTTTAAAATAATAGTCAACAACCGAAGAATCACCTTTCCGAGTGGGCGCAAGTTCAGTCCGTAATTGTACAAGTTTGGCCCGGCTTTGGGATGCAAGCGAGGTCTTTAGAAACCCGCCCATATCTCGGCCGACGTGGTGGTCAGTATATACATGGGCTAAAACATCCTCCGATAGTGATGAATTTATTGTCTTTGAGAATCAAGTTGTCGTATTTCGACCATTCTAAATTTGGGATTGGGTTTGGTTTTGCCATTGTTGCCGGCGAGGGTTTCAGGCGGCGGCTGTCACGGATTTTATCTAACAAAACAAACAAGTAATAAAAATTTATAAATCCGGTATTCCCAAGTGTAGGGATCGTAGTATAGCGATTAATACCGGAGTCGATCACAGAGGAATCGGGTATCTAGTTCATTAATTCTCCTAAGGTTGATACAATTATTCCTAAACCTAAACTAAAGCGGAAAATAAAGCTGGGCAGAGGATTGTCGGTCAAAGCCAGGAAAATATCGATTGAACAAAAAAGCAAATAAAATAAAACTACAACTAAGAAAACAATAAAACTAACTCATGAGTGAAGCAAATCAACAAAGAACAAACATGATCCACCATCCATGCAACCCTTAATTCTTCCCTATATTATCTTATGATGATTCAATCAAAGTTGTGGTTCACCTAATCAAAGGTATGAATTCCTACTTCCGTAAGTAATCCGTCTATCAATCTCATCATCTTCCGATCTATGAGATTAATGCTCTCAAAACAAGGTGCAAGATTTATTAGATCTAACAACCTAGAGATCTAACCTATCAACTTCCGTTATGTCAAGGTTAAAAGTCTAATCTTTCTATGGTGATCTAAGGTTTACACCGATTTCCATCATACGGTAAACATCAAATAGCAATACATCTTCCGATATCGATTGCATAAACAAATAAACAAAGGAAAGATACAAACTCTAAATAAAATCACTCACAAGATTATCCAAGAGAGAAATAAAAACAGCTTGTTGAAAAGTAACCATGGATGCTCCAGGTTCACGGCTTGAAGGCCATCGGCATGGGCGAACAAGAACAGAAAAAAAAAAAATAAAACCTAATCTAACCGCCACCCCACCTCCCAAAAGTGGGTTTGAAAGCGCTAAAACTCCTCTATAATGTTTGTGTGTCAAGCGGGATCGAATCAGTATATCAATAATGTGTGTCTTAGGGGTTGAAATCGCTGCACTTATTTATAGAAAAGTAAAGCGGCTTTGCTTTGCTATGTCGGCTTAGGGCGCCCGTCCGACTTTCGGGCCTTTCGGGCGGGCCTTCGTTCACTCGGCGTCCAAACTCTCTCGCTTCAACTTTCTTCTCACGGGCGCTTGATCCACTATTACAGGCGCTTGATTCAACGATCTTCTCGCTAGACGCCAGATTCACCCCACGGGCGCCCGTCCCACCGGATCAACACACGATTCTTCATCTCTATCCTCAATCCATTTCATCTCTATCTTTTCTCCTCTTTATTAATCATCAAATAATTCGAACTTTATCACCTTTCTTCATATAAATCTTCAATTAAACATTATCCAATCCTCCATTGAGCCGCATTATGGTGTATCTACAATCATCAAAAACATGCAGAGTGTAACCATATCCAAATAATCATAAATTCATCAATAAAACGCCTAAATTAACTAATTTTGCGAATCAACCATTAAAACCTCACTTGCTTAATATTTCAATATAAAGCTCGATTTCTATGAAAATAATACGAATATGGGGGAAATTGATATAAAACATATCCTTATAAAACGTATAAAATCACCCTTAACAACTCCCCCACACTTAAACCTTGCTCGTCCCGAGCAAGACAAAACAAAATCAAGACTCGAGACATATAAACATTTATGCAACCATAAAGCATATTCAATAGTTTAGAGGTTCACCCAAGTGTGTGTGCAAAACCATAGAAAACTTCCACTAAATCCAAACTTGAGAAACTCAAAGCAAAACTAGCTAATACCCCTTTGTAGACTAGCAATAAATGACACTTATAAGATGTACCCTACAAACGTAAAATATCCCGAAAAGAATGATAGAAGGCATCTAGGACCTTTCTGAAATACTCAGAGGATAATCCCTATAGCATATCTATCAGTTTCTACTGGGGATAAGATAGACGATAACTCAGTCTTTCATTCATAACAATTCTTTAGTTGATTTAACTACTTCACAATTAAACACACATCGAGAATGAGCTATTGCCTGTCATAGTAGAATAGGATATTAAGTGATATACCCTACCTTACTCCAATCATAAGGCGACTTCTCATGGTATGCGTGAGCTTTTAGTCATCATAGTGGTATAGGACATCGTGGTATACCCTATCGCACTCAAATCATTGACTAGCTTCCGACACACCCAATAATTCTTCATCTACTTTTCAACTTTTTCATTTGACAATAAGTTACGTGTTACTTATCACATTCAAACCTAAGATATTCACGATTATAACATACTTGGATCTAAATACAAACTATCATAAATCTTAAGATATATCGTAGCACTAAGCACATGACTTATAAGAAAATCAGAAATCACTCGTCCAAAAAGGGGTATAACTTTATAAATTAGCTCATCATTCACTATGGCTCGTGAAAAATAGATCTCAGGTGAAACAACCAACTTACTGAACATACAGTATATAGCATCAATGAATATTAAAACTGAACAAAGATATGCATTGCCGACTCGGGACAAAACAAAAACTTGAAAAATTTAGCTCATTTTACATAGAATCATAACGAATTAAGCAAACGATATGTAGGTACACAAAACCATTCCCCTCCCCCACACTTAAATCACAACATGTCCTCAGGTTGTGCAGAATTAAAGAAAAGATAAAGAACTTAGCTGATTTGGTAAGGATATGAAGATAGGCTGAAGAAGGATAGATAATCGATCCGCGTTTCCGAGGCACGAGATGTCATAGGTATTCCTCTCCAGATTCACTTCCAAGGCCAGCTTAACAAGAACAGCTAAAAATGTACCTGCACCACTTGAAAAACATGGCAGTATCTCGGGGAACACGGGGGATTATAACATGGCAAAAATAATTATAGACAAGAAATAAGCACATGATATAATTGCTCGATGGGACAAATCACCACACGAGGAAAGTGCAGGACACCTAAGCGTCAAATATAAAGCCACGAAGCTTTACAATACAAATAAGGTCCCACGTGTGCATACTGAAATGAGGATAGAGGACACTTTACAAAGTAGCGAGGCTAGGTGCACTAAAAAGATAAATAAAAATAAATAAGAAAAAGCAGAATAAAATACAATGCAACTAAATGATATGCAACTATACTAAAAGGCAAAGCGAAAATAAAGAAAATAAACTAGCCCAACTAATTCCATAGATGTAAGCCTAATCTAAGCGAGGTCAAATATATAAACGTCTACTAAATAGCATACGAAGCACAACAAAATTCGATTATGCAAAGCCACGTAAGCTTGCCATGCAAAGTGTAGACGTGCTTTTAACAACCCTAAAACCCTAGATAGACGACAAAAGGAACATCATAAATCAAATTGGAATCACATCTAACTAGGTAAATCACTCAACATGGATTGCAATAGATGGAATGAGAGAACCATAACGGTGAAAGAAACAGGACATCTACGCATATATACAAAGGCCACAGGGGGCTCACAATAAAACATCCATATCAATTAATAAAGCATGTACAAAGAGTCTACGGGAAAAGGATCATACATGTAAAACACATGGAAAAGAAGTCATAGAGATTTTTTCAGATTAAGCTCATATAAAGATGAACATATACATGGAACATTACAAAATAGTAGGCTAGGTGCAACTACATGAAAATATATTATAATGCAATCTACATGATATGCAATTAAATGACATGCATCTAAATGATATGCAAAAATAAAAGAAAATAAAAGAAAGAAAACTAGCCCACTCATTTGCAACATGACATGCATATCATAAACGTCTACCAAATAATGATAGTTTACGATAAACAGCAGATACTATTCAAGATTATGTCACGGTGTAAAGCGGCCTTAAGACTCATCAAAGGTGATAGCATTATGGAAAACCAACGATTAGCTATACTAAGCGAGATATAACTCATAAGAAGACATGGTAGCATACGGAAAACCGGCGGTAGCTACCCATATGAGTTACAAAAATAACAAGAAAGCATATAGGTCTCAAAGCTCACAAGATTCATCACAACGATATGTAGCATACGAAACCGACATTAGCTACTAAATAACAATAAAACGATTATAGCATACGAGAACCGACATTAACTATAACATGCATAGATGAATCATGTATATAAAAGTTAATCAATTATTTAACATGGATCGGTAGATGGAAAGATGTAAACATGCAAGTTCAGAACATCTACGTAAAAATAACTAGCCACAGAAGCTCATATAGAAGTATCCACGTCAAATAAAGCATTAAAAATCAAGTCAAGAAAAATTTGGAACTAAGCATCTCACAATCACGACTTACCTAACACTCAATTAATAAAACAACTAAGTGTGTGTGAATGAATTTCATGACACCCTCTTATAAGTGCATCCCAAGAATCTGAGGTAAATGGGTGTGTAAGATAAAGAAGCCATGCCACAACAGTAACGTCGAAACACAAACAGTCACTCTAACATGGACCGCAATATATGGAAAAGGCCATAGAGGCTTAAAGTAAAGCATCCAAGTCAGGGGTGAAAGAATGCAAATTCTTATTACTATATTCATCACAAACCCTTAACATTTTAAAAAAACTGGTGGTTGGGCGGCGGTTCATGTGTATGGGCGGGCGTGCAGTGCTGGATTTATGAGGCTGGCGGTAAATGCAGGGCGATCAAGCGCTCGTCCAGGTTCTTCAAAAGCATATCGAGCAGGTGGGGTTGGATGGGCGGGCGTTCACTTCTCTGGACGCACGTCAGGTAATCACAAAGAGTGGACAGGCTTTCAAAGGAAGTGGGCGCCGTCTGCGGACTCAAATTGTGCACACCAAACGAAACTCAACCGACATCATAAACCCTAGATAAAATCGAGCCCTTGATCAAATCATACCTCGAAACCCTAGTTTTATTAAAAGCGAAAACAAAACTATGAAACCTAAATTCACGCGTTTCATAAATTGAGTAAAAAAGGTTTTGCACATTCTTAACTTAATGGTTATCGAAACACGGCAAAATAAAAAAACCTCAATTTATTTAACGGTACTTTTTATTGAAAGAAATAAAGAAACAAAAACAGAAAAAGATACGGAAAACCTAAACAGAAACCTACCTACGAAAAATTTAAAACAAAAAACAGAAAACAAAAAAAAGGAGAAAAATGTGTTGAAATCTTCTGAGCCCAAAATAGAAGGGAAAACAGTGGATTTTGACCTCGAAAATGGCATCGAACAGCCGTAGGCGGTTCACCACGTCGTCGGCGTCGGAACGAGCTTTCCGAATTGGGGTCCTGCGCGTAAATCCGACACTCGAGCCGAAAGTTACGGCCAAAATACTAATGAGTGCTAAAACGATCCCTTTTATCCAAAAATTTGACCGCGAAAAACGTGGAGTCAGATGATTCAACCTCATAACCCTACCTACGAAACCTACCTACGAAAAACAGAAACCCTAAACCACGATATCTACCTAAAACAAAAATAAATAAAAAAAAGTAGACAGGCAGGCCAGGCCAGGCGTCAAATTCTTCGGACGGACGTCTGCTGGAGAAAGAAAACGAGACGGGCGTCCAAATTCTTTGGGCGCTAAATCACTGGCAAAACACAAGCGAGAGACGATCGATTTGGGCGGACGGGCGTCCAATAGCTCGAGACGCCCGTTTACGTTCAAAGCGAAACACGTAAATGCCGCTTAAACACAACGAGTCCAAACAAAACACGAAAACTAAACTAAACCCTAATTGGAACCTAAACACAAACCTATGAAAAATTAATAATCACTAGATAACACAAACTACCTTAGAAAAATTAATAATGAACTGGACAACCGCACCGATTCCCCGGCAACGGCGCCAAAAACTTGTCACGGATTTTATCTAACAAAACAAACAAGTAATAAAAATTTATAAATCCGGTATTCCCCAAGTGTAGGGATCGTAGTATAGTGATTAATACCGGAGTCGATCACAGGGAATCGGGGTATCTAGTTCATTAATTCTCCTAAGGTTGATACAATTATTCCTAAACCTAAACTAAAACGGAAAATAAAGCTGAATGAGTTGTCGGTCAAAGCCAGGAAAATATCGTTGCGAACAAAAGCAAATAAAATAAAACTACAACTAAGAAAACAATAAAACTAACTCATGACTGAAGCAAATCAACATAGAACAAACATGATCCACCATCCCGCAACCCTTAATTCTTCCCTATATTATCTTATGATGATTCAATCAAAGTTGTGGTTCACCTAATCAAAGGTATGAATTCCTACTTCCGTAAGTAATCCGTCTATCAATCTCATCATCTTCCGATCTATAGAGATTAACGCTCTCAAAACAAGGTGCAAGATTTATTAGATCTAACAACTGGAGATCTAACCTATCAACTTCCGTTATGTCAAGGTTAAAAGTCTAATCTTTCCTATGGTGATCTAAGGTTTACACCGATTTCCATCATACGGTAAACATCAAATAGCAATACATCTTCCGATATCGATTGCATAAACAAATAAACAAAGGAAAGATACAAACTCTAAATAAAATCACTCACAAGATTATCCAAGAGAGAAATAAAAAACGCTGTTGAAAAGTAACCATGGATGCTCCAGTTCACAGCTTGAAGGCCATCAGCATGGACGAACAAGAACAGAAAAAAAACGAAAATAAAACCTAATCTAACCGCCACCCCAGCCTCCCAAAAGGGGGCTGGGGCGCCTAGGGCTCCTCTCTAATGTTTGTGTGTCAAGAGGGATCGAATTGTATATCAATAATGTGTGTCTTAGGGTTGAAATCGCGCTGCTATTTATAGAAAAGTAAGGCGGCTGCTGCTATGTCGGCTTAAGGACGCCCGTCCGACTTTCTGGACGCTCGGGCAGACGCTCGTTCACTCAGCGTCCAAACTCTCTGTTCAACTTTCTTCTCTCGGGCGCTTGATCCACTATTACAGACGCCGATTCAACGATCTTCTTAGCTAGACGCCAGTTCACCCTTCTGGACACCCGTCCAGCTGGATCAACACACGATTCTTCATCTCTATCCTCAATCCATTTCATCTCTATCTTTTCTCCTCTTCATTAATCATCAAATAATTGAACTTTATCACCTTTCTTCATATAAATCTTCAATTAAACATTATCAATCCTCCATTGAGCAGCATTATGGTGTATCTACAATCATCAAAAACATGCAGTGTAACCATATCCAAATAATCATAAATTCATCAATAAAACGCCTAAATTAACTAATTTTGCGAATCAACCATTAAAAACCTCACTTGCTTAATATTTCAATATAAAGCTCGATTTCTATGAAAATAATACGAATATGGGGGAAATTGATATAAAACATATCCTTATAAAGCGTATAAAATCACCCTTAATGGTGGAATCGTCCCATCAACGTAAATTGTAGATAGAAATGGCACATGGAAGGATTTTGGTCACCGATCCCAATCCAAAAAAATAAAATCAGTGTATTTTTACACTATTTAAAAATTTTATATGCTAATATCTACATATTCAGCCGTTATAATTTTAAAATATTGACTTTTGACCTATAATTATACATATATTTTTTTATATAATGTATTAGAAACTTGTAATACGATATGTCGTTATCGATCCCTGATCCGTGTTACAGAATTCCTGCAGCCGCCCCTGGCCGTAGACGCCTTGGCCACAAAGATATGGAGCTCTCCATAGAGAGTAGTTCTGACGATTTAATTTTATGATTTGAATGGAGGAAGAGGGAGAGAAGGAGGGGTAGGAGGTTGTGCTTTGCTCACCGGAAGTCTCTGTCAAATCCGATGTCATCAGGAAGAAGAGAGGCTGTCGAATTGTTTGTTTGTTTGTTTTTTTTTTAGATGCAGCGGGGAAAAAAGAAAAACCGGGGTTAGGGATTATGACATAATACGAAAGATAGAGGAAAAATCTATTTGCTCTGCTATCATATTGTGATTCAGAAATTTATGTTTTCATTAAATTCAAAGCATAGTGGAGAGTTCAATATATAGCATTTGGTGTCTTAGCCTCTAAGTAAATACAAAATAACTTTTAAAATAATAATATTCATAATAATATTCACACTTGAAGATGATCCTCGACAGTTTCTGTATGAGTAAATAGCAGCTTTTGTCCCTTATCTTTCCTAAAAAGAAGGGACTTAGCCTTCATCTTTGATTTTGGTTTGATCAGTCCCTTATCTTTTAAATCTTTTGCAACTTTGGTCCATTTAACAGCCAGTCAAAAACAAATTGATGGAAAACCTGTGCGTATCCTTCACGCGCTTTTAGCATTTAATATTATTATTATTTTAATCAATTTCCCAAAAAAAATTATAAGAAAATAAATAAATTATCCCATTAATGTTATTACTGTATAAGATGTAAAACAAACCTTTTTCACCATTCTTCCTCCCGTCGTTTTTCGTTCATCTTTCTCAGTCTTTCATCGTTTCCAACCATAATGTAGCTCGAATTTAGGGGTTTATCCCCAATTTCATCTTCTTTAAATCATTCATCTAATCATTCATCTTGGAAAACGATTTGGTGATTTGCAATATAGATTAGAGGAATGATTTGAAGAAGATGAAATTGAGATAAACCCTAATTCAGAGTACTACATTAAAGTGAGAAAGATAAATGAAGAACGACGGGAGGAATAATGGTGAAAAAAGGTTTGTTTTACACACTATACGGTAATAACAATAATGAGATAATTTAATTATTTTTTTTATAATTTGTTTGGAAATTGATTGAAATAATAATATTTTAAAATCTTAACAAAGCGTGAAGGATCTGTACATGTGTTTTCCATTAATTTTTTGTTGCCTGGCTATTAAATGGTCCAAAGTTGCAATAGATTTTAAAATATAAGGGACCTGTTAAACAAAAATAAAAAATGAGGGCTAAGTCCCTCATTTTTGAGAAAGATAGGAGACTAAATTTGTAATTTACCCGTTTCTGTATCTTTATAATGTGATGAATAAAGCCAAGGAAAATGTTGCTATCACGATCCTTCTGTCATAAAGAGTGTCACTATTGATTAATTATTTTTTAATTTCTAGAAATGTATCTTTTTCTAGTTAATATGTATTATACTAGTAGGAAAACTTCATCTGCGATGGAATTTCTGATCGTGTAAAAAATATTTGTAAGAAAAATGTTTGACATACAAACATGACTACAATCGAGTAAAAAATATTTGTAAAGAAAGCTGTTTGACATACAAACATGTAAAAAGAGTTAACTGTTATTGATCTAAAAAATGGGAATCCAAGGCAATGATGTTCTTGTGAGATATAGCTCTCTGTAGTTGGGGTTTAGTCTCCACATGAGGCAATTTGTCTGTCACCTTATAGTTGGAAAAAAAATGTGAAAATCTAGATTGACCACCAGAATTAGAAAATCTAGTAGTAGGAGTAGGCCTCTAATTTAGTGACGGAATCAAAATGAACAATTGTAGTCACTGATTTTCCAAAAGCCACATTCATCTACAAAAAGAAGTTTACATAATGCAGAAAAAAAAGAAAAAAAAAAGGAAAAAACCATGTGTTGAGGTCTTATTTTATGGCACGTTCCAGCAATTTTCATCCCATCACAGCATTGCTAAGAAGATAGAACATCATATTCAAACACAATATCAGTAAAAACATAGTCAACACTAATCCACATAACCCTTGTCTATTTGATTAATTATATCATGTCTATGCCCAAATTGTAGTAAATAATCATTTACTTGTGTTGATGCATTAATTGTGTAAGGTTTTCTTATTGTGTGTGCTAGTGCTATGTATGCACACATTATGGCGTGCATTTTTATGTAGTTTATGTGAAGCAAACAATACAAGAAATTTGTCAATTTACGGCATGCAAAGCACGTCATAGATGGTAAATTACGGCACACAAATGCAAGCCATTGATGGACACGCCGTAAATCTATGTTGAAAATTACAACATGCTTTTGTAAGCCATAGATGATATGAAATGCACGCTGTAAACATAGTTTGAGTCCAATAAAAAAAATTTGTTCGAGACATGCAAGTGCACGCCGTAAACTCAAAGCAGAGCACGCCATAAATGGCCTATCTACGTCAAATTACTACGTACAAAGAATGCCGTAAAATAACTAAAATCTCTACCACGGAATGCACATGCATGCCGTAATGACCAATTGGATGCAAGCAATAATTAACATTAATCCAGGCCATGCTTCATACATACACCATAAACCGTGAAAATGAACATCGTATTTTGTACACCTTATAACTTCTTCTTTTAAACGATACATATTTTATTACATTTCTAAGTCCAAATGAACTACATAGTAATTCAAAAATCAACTGGCCCCAAAGACAATGTGGCCTTTTGGTTTCAGAAGAGATCTAGGTTGAATTGGTTCCTAACATTCACAAACCGTTCGACAAAATGACCCCACCAGAATTTCCAAGCCAAAGCTATTGGACAAGAAAACCAAACCATTGTACAATAGAGATTGATGAGGGGACTCACTCAGCATGACCAACCAGTCCAAACCAATAATAATAATCAAATTTCATATGTAGGCCCTTCTCCCTCCTCGCTTACTATGTCTGTGAAACGTCATGTTGATTTTATGCACCAGCTTGTTCATCGTACTGTGTAATAAATTACATAAATAGCTTAATAAGTTGAAAGTTCAAACCATAACATAAATAGGTTGTTAACTCTAGCAAAACTTAAATTGCATGAATGATTTAAAATCTAAACTACAACCATAAAACAATTTCACGAGACTGTTGAAAACCATTCAAAACTAGAAGATGGAGAATCCATCTTACCATCCAATCTTTCACACTGCTGCATTCAAAATCCGCCTTTGAGGACAACAAACCACTACACTGCAATTCTAGCTCAAATTCAGCTCATCAACTCATTCTTGATAGTGTCTTTCATAGATCAAGAAAGCTGCACCGGGTCACCCGATAAATAATCGTTCATATAAACACAGGTCAAGGCATCAGGCTGACATCAAGCATAAGGTAAAGCCTGCTCAAGTTTCAAGGCAGGGATGTCTAGGGGTATCGGTGACATGATATCATGACTTGTTATAACCACAAATTCTAATATATAGGTAATATTATAGATTATACTTTGAAATACATTTCAAATAAATTCATTATAATTATGACTACAAATAATCTTATTATGTACCAGCAATTGAAGGCCCCAGAGCTACTACACATGCCCCAGTCAATGTAGGCAGGTCCACTATATGCAAGAAATGGAGCTTAGAAGTTGAATGCATCAAGTAAATAGAGACAATCAGTGAACAGCAGTTTGTGAATTTGAAAAGTAAGGATGCCTGTAGCATATTCCAGAATATGAAGAACTTTAAGAAGTATTTTCCATCTTTTTTTTAAAGTAAAAGGCCAAACTCATACCTTTTCAACGCCTTGGTTACAAGTATAGACTAAAGCATCAGCTATTGTAAGCCTTCCCTCAGCATCTGTATTATTAACCTACAGCATTTATCAATGTCAGAAAACCAATGACATCTTTATCAACGATAAGATCAGCACTTCAGCGATTCAATCCAACGGGTCAACATCAATACCCATGATCCAGAACAGAGGCTGAAACTTTTCTTACCTTGCAGCCATGATCAGAAATAAAAGAAAAGAAAAGAAAATGCCAGAGAGACAGGAAACGATCATGAAGTTCAACCATAAGAACAAGAGTAGCAGCTCTATTTAACCACAACTTGTTCAACCGTAATTGAAAAAATTGTGAGGAACAAACCGTAATCGAGCAACCAAAAGCAAGACACGAGACAAACTTTTTGGCCATACAAATTGTTCAAGGAGTTACCTCAATCGTTTTTCCAATGGAAGCTGTGAGAATATCACCAGGCCTCATACCCGTTCCACTAATCATATTCTCACAAGTTGCAACCACAAAATGAACCTGCAAGAGCGTCACTTATTATAAGATTTAGCATGATATTGCCAAGTCTCTGTTTGACATTAACTCCATACTGCAACAAACATTTTAAGCAAAATCAAATTACCTTATAATGCATACAAATAATAATAAAATGCATGCAAATCTTCCGTACAATCTCAAAGAGCATATTAAAAAGCTAAATATGTTATGAATAGTACAACTTTTTCTTCCTTTCATTGGCCACTAAAGGGAGCTAACTTATAAATTAACCATTTCTTACAGAATCTGCAGATTAAGCATACAACTTTCATTGCATGGCCCCTCTAATGTTGAGCTATATTACATTTTGAATATATACTCTATTACTTTAAACAAGGTCTTATTACAGATAAAGGTCCAACTGCAAGACATGTGCCACAAATTTCAGAGAAGCAAAAGGTCATAACAAGGAAGCAACAAAAATCATGAAACCAACATTTTTTTTAAACAAAACCCAAAAAGTAATGAAATTTAATAACCAAAAGTTCATTTTTTTTCTCATCTTCACTAGGAAGATGCAAGTTTTCATCTGACATCACGATCCCTTAACTTGAATCATGGAAAAGTTATCTAAACAAGACTTAAAATAGAAGAGTGATATTCTCGCATGGTACATTTTCTGGAACTTAAAAGGACCTTATGTTAAAGGCTGTGTTTACGCCCCCAAAAAATGAAACAATTATTGTAGCTATAATTTCCCCTTTAATCATTTCATACAACAAGCATCTGCGATAACAAAGTATATATACACCATAGTCACAGTTGATGCACTTCTCACAAGAGAACTATGTGAAGAAGGAAAGAGAACTGAACAGAAAACCAAAACTGAACAGAGCAAAGATTCAGCTAGTCCAAATTCTCGGCATAGCAGATTTAACAAGCTCGGGTCATACTGAACACATATAATCCACATAACCTGAACCTTAAACTCATACAAATTCTTGGCATAGCAGATTCTTAAGTCACTTAAAAAGAAAACTCAATGACTACAAAATAAAGCAGATTCAGGTCAACTACCTAATCAGATTCTAAAGGTTCAGTTTGTAAACACAAAGAAGCAAGTTCAAGAGTAAGGAAAAGATCAAAGCGATTCTGATTTAGTTCAACAAAGCTAATCACGAAAATTTGTCATCTCAATTGTTAATGAACAGTTCCCATTGGAATACCTTACTCAAACACTAAAAGTACACCTGTAGTTCATATTTTACTGCTAAGCACAAATCCCAACAAAGAGAGCCTAGGACTAGGACATCAATTGCCATACCCATTGGAAATATCGATCTGCAGACTACCAAGTCAAGTATCATGTAATAGAAAAAACATCAAGATTTCATCTAAATCAGTAAAACTAACCGTTGGAATTTACTGGAATGCCATTCTCAATGCACTTGGGCAAGTATTCGTCATCTCGTTCTCTTGCCAAAGCATGTATAGCTTCCAACTTTCTGCAAATACATGAAAAATAGATCAAATCACCAGCAGGCAGCCAAGCATAAACAATTAAATACAACAAAATTAACAAAATGAGGGAAGAAGATCAAATACGGAAATAGAGAAAGGAGACGAAAGGCAGCCAAAATGTCATGGAAGATGAGAGACTGCAAAATTTAGAGGAATCGGAGAAAGCATGTTTGAGAATGAAAGCTAGCTCCTTACAGACTTCGGCATAGTTTTGATCAGTCGATCAGAATTTGGGGTTGAGGTTCAACCCTAGGTATCTCTCCATACTATGCCTTCATAAATACATAATCAGATCATCGACCGTCTGAAGCCTCGACTGAGATCGGTGCCGGTCAGGTGGCCCCGCTGATGTAGCGATCGACCACCGATTCCCTTCTGCAGATTGAGCGATTATTGAACTATCGAAGATGAGAGCAGAGGTTTCGAGAGTAATATTTGCCAATAAGATACAAAATGGGAAAAAAGGAGAAGAAAAAGAAAATAATGGTTGAGAAGGACAAAAACATGCATGTTCCTACATGTGTTATTACATTTGGTTGTAGCAACACATGTAATAACATGAGCGTTTTTGTCCTTCTCAACCACTATCTTTTTTTCTTGTCATTTTTTCTCATTTTAGATTAAAAACAGTTTTTTTTAGAACCTTTAACCTTATTTGGTTTTCACAGAGGATAAGTAAATTTAATCGATCGATTTCTCCGGCAGAGAGAAAAGCTTTTTTTTTTTTTTTTTTCACTTAATTTTGTTATCGAGTGTAATTAAAAATGAAAACCTATGGTTTATGGCACGCTTTTCATTCTATATGACGCAAAATGCACCTTCTACCACGCAGTTTACCCGAGAACATCGAATGGAAAAAAGAAAGAATTTTTTAATGGATATTTTGGGCTATTGTGGCAAACAACATCAAAGTGTGGCAAATATAGCAACAGATTTACAATGCCGTAAAAGTACACTTTTCTTATAGTGAAATGACCCCATAACAGGGGATGTGTCGTTATTAGGAGTTGATTTAGCAGGGGTAGAGGAGGAAACACGGTTGCCATTTTCCCATCATGAGGGAATTTGGTATCATTCGAAAAACTGATGAGGGAGAAATACGGTCATTAAAAGCCATTTTCCCGTCATTAAAGACTTTTAATGACGGGGAATGTACCCTCGTCGCCCGTCCTTACTGCTTCTCTATATAAAGGTATATAGTGGGAGTAAAAAGTTCTGTCACTATTGTTCCTCGTTTAGTGACGGGTATTTTACTCTCAATGCTGACATCACCATTGTTCATAAAACTCGTCTTCTCTGCCAACACCCCACATATGATATTATATCAAAAACCTCCTACGCAGCCGCAAAACCAAAAATACTACACAAACTGCTACCTGAACCATATAAATAAAACCACAATTGTTGTATGATATGTACAGATATGAACATATAGATTGACATGACAAACAATGAATAGCCTTTTGTTACACCAACTAATAACCTTGGACCACTTGAATCACATAATCTAGAAAGGAAGTTCTCCAATGCTTTTCCTGCGGCCAAATATGTTCTAGTTTGCAACCACAATAAAGCTATTAAAGTAGTAAGTTAACATTATGGACTCAAGCACAAAAAAGGAAGCGGAAAAAAAAGGCTTACGCAAGTAGAATTCAAAAATGAATAAAACGAAGTAGACTCGCTTCAGAGAGGAGTGATTCTTGTAGAGAAGTCTCACAATTTAAGGAGAGCATACCACGTGCCTGAAAATTAAAAATTCTAAAATGTCAGAAAATCAAACAAATCAACCAGAATACATAATAAATTAGGTCTAAGAAACTGAAATAAACACATAACAGTAGTAAATGACGAAAAAATATGAAAGATTCAACTGGATTGTTTTTGCATCAAACTTTTTGGTGATATTGCAGTACCCAAAGAATATATCCATGTAAGTTTCCTATGTTTTGTCTGTGTTTATAGAAAGCTCGAAATACCTTCTGCGCAATTTTTGCTTTCATTTTTCTAAACAAATCCCCATCTTTTAAGTAGACAAATCCACATCTTTGAAGTAGTGAGAACACATACATAGCTTCCTGTAAAAGGAAAAAAAAAATTATAAGAAAAAGCCAACAAAATATTAATGACTCAATTAAATCCTTTCATACAATCGACTGAACATTGGAAAAGACATCAATCCATCAAGGAACCCATATGACGATGACAAATTATGTCACCTAATTAATCCGGGCTTCTATGAATCTAGTGTTGAATATATATCCAAGACCATAATGCCCTACGAACGTGGTGATGATTGATGCTATTTGCGGCTGAGTCTAAGAGCTTGTCTTAGATTGCCTACGTATCCTGTAATTTTCCAGGAATCAAGCCTTACGTCGGTCCTAGCTATTGTCACGTTTACCCTTCATGGGCCTTACCCTTTGCCCAAGTTATCATATAAATAATGGGCCTTCATAGCTGGTGCGGACTCTATCCTCGAGGCCGTCTAAATCGACCTGCAATAGCCGACTCGAGGAACTTTATCCTACACCGCTCGACTATCGATCGTCCTAGACTATCTCGAGACTCGACATGCATACTTTAGTACTTATTCAGAACGTGAGGACCAACCGATAGACGACATGTGGAGGAGTGGAATCTCGTATCGACATAAGCCCCCCAGACTTGAGAGAGGCGACTCCCGTTGCCCGAGGTCAAATCTGCCATTTTGAAATCGTCTCCGAGTTGGACCATCGTTTGGGCGGGAAAAAGAACTCACACTTCGCCTGCCACCTGCAACCCTAGCCAATCGTGGCACTGCATCATGACGTCATAGCGCACTAACGCCTCGTCTTCCGTCAACTGTAACATCATGCCTTGATTCTCGTGATTTGTTGAGGGTTATAACTCCTTATAACCCCTTCAATCACGTCCTTTCACATCATTTGAAGATCCTTGCCAGCATATAAAGAGAGAGAGAAGTTGGAGAAGAGCCATTTCATCGCTCCATCCGCATAAACTCCAATTCTCAAGTAAGCGCTTCTCTTATGTTCCTCATCTTTTTCTTGCATTTATCCATGTCAAGTAGTGCTACTGAGTCTGATAGGGGTAGTGAATCACCCTCTCATAGTCAAAATCCGGTGTCTGTCCACTCTGACCATCCTCTCCGGCCAGTCTCTGGCAAACCTGCAGATTCCGCTCCTCCTGTCCCTAACCGACCCAAAACGCTAGTCACCAGGATGGATGGCAAAGGTCCTAAAGTTTGCCTTAGTGTCCTTTCCCTTGGAGACATTAACAAAATCCGTAAAAAAATTCAAACTTACTAGCCCCCACTTTGAAATCCAAATCCCCTCCGGTCTTCACCAATACGCCGATGAACCTCCAGAAGGGTTCTGTTCCGTTTACGAGGCTCAGCTTTCTAGTGGACGGGCGTTCCCATTATGTCCGGCTGTACTAGAAATTCTGAACCACTATGAGATTGGGGTGTCTCAATTAGGCCCTAATGCTGTTAGGAATTTGATGGGATTCATAATCACATGTCGAGCGGCCGGTGTTTGCTTTTTGGTTCCCCTTTTTCGCCACTACTATAAGATCGCAAGTATGCCAGACAAGATGTGGTATACTTTCCATCGAAGGACGAATCGACATGAGTTTGTGTCCAAGGGACCTTCGTCTCACGGTGATTGAAAACCGAGGTTCTTCTTCCTTCGCCATGGTATGAATAATCCGTACATAGGGCAGTGAGGTCGAGGGGTAAGAAGCATGACAAACTGGGTAGTGACCTCGCCCATTGAGATGCTCGCACACTGGACAACTCTGGTCTCGAGGTAGTCACCCGAGATCTGCATCTTCTGTATGGCCTGGCCAATTTGAAAGAGGCGGGGCTGATGCCTTATGCCTAAATCCATGTCGAGAATCGAGAGAACTGTAGAGCCTTTCTCTGTTTATCTTTGTTTTGTTGAGATTTATAACTTGATATTGCTGATTTCATTAACTTTATCTTCTCTTTTTACAGTGGGAAAGTTTTCTCTTATCACCGACCCGACACACATTCCCCCACCGAAGGGTAGGGCTGATCCGCCTCTCGGAGCTCAAACGGTTCCTACTGTGCAATTTGCCGAGGCCAGGACACCTCCTACTGCCGGAGAAGGGAGTTCTGCACAGCCCGGGATTATTCTTGATGGCGCCGAGTAGATGGTTCCAGCCCGTT
The DNA here is from genome assembly GCA_026214975.1 of Gentiana macrophylla. Classification (NCBI taxonomy): domain Eukaryota; kingdom Viridiplantae; phylum Streptophyta; class Magnoliopsida; order Gentianales; family Gentianaceae; genus Gentiana; species Gentiana macrophylla. Next base: position 20,767,539 of record CM047807.1, read on the forward strand.
CGCTTATCCGACCACCGACCACTGGAGGCCTACTAGTCCGCTATGGTTCATTGCGGGACAAGGATGAAGAGGATCTGGTCGACATAACTCCACATGTCGGAGGGAGCATCGAGGAAACGACGGCGCAACCCAAGAAAAGGCCAACCCTTCCCGAATTGGTGAAGGATCAACAGAGAAGGGCCAAGAAGGCCAAAGTTGGTGAGGCCTCTATCGAGACCGAAATCGACATGAACCTGGTTGCTGATGATTGTGCGACCATAGAGGACAAAGCTCTATCTTCTACACTTCGGAAGTCAAGCCGTATCGTAAGTCACTTGTCTTTCTTTTTCTTTTTGATGGTTTCTCTCGAGGCACGTGCCTTGTCTTTATTATTTGACACCCTTCTTTTCTTTTGACAGAATAACCTCCTTGGCAGAGAGGCTGCCAGATGATTGGCTAAGCCATTCGAGTCAGAACGGGATCTAAGGAGGGAGATCTGCAAGCAGATTGAAGATAACGTCAAGAAGAGCGCTGCCATAGCTGGTCTAGAGTCTCAATTTGAGACTCGCACGCGTGAGGTGAACATCGAGATCAAGAAGCTGCAGGATGCGCTGACGGCTACCGTCAACGACTTGTCCTGAGCACAAAACGAGCGGCAGGACCAGGGTAAAAGGTTAGCCGATCTGGCCGTGGACTTCGAGAAGGTGCAACAAGAGCACAAGGCTTCACTGGCCGACGTGGCACTAGCCCGACAGGAGAGGGATGCACTGAAGGTTGACCTGGAGAAAAAGAGAGATGCCTTGAGGGCCGAGCTAGATCAGGTTCCCGTGCAGATCGAGTCGGCCAAGGCAGCGGCGGTCCAAGAGTACCGTAAGTCGAATGATCTCGACGCGGACTTGACCGTGATGATGCGTGCAATTCGATTCTGTGGTGTTTTTTGTTTTAATTGTAATTCTATTCTAGTCAATGTAATCAGATTGTGCCCAATCGTGCAAGAATCTTAAGACTAATTCGTGTTTCTGTATCGGTGAGCCGAGGACAGAATAATTCTGGTTCATTGACAAAATTGAAAATGAATTAACAAGATGAACAGAACCGAGCCTGTGTTGAACACAGTTTCCTTAAGACAAATTCCTCCCCTCACCGTCGAGTGCTTGGAGTTTCAACGGAACGTTAGTCTCCCAGGATAGAACGGTTAGCAGCGACAAGATGCACCACGCTTTTAGCTGCTTAAGAACTTTGTTGCTTGAAAGGCTACGATGGGCGGCTTCACTTTGGCGGTGGATCAGGCTACGGCAGCTTATCCGGGGTTCGACGTATCGACTCTCGCAATGCTGTAGTTCTATAATGCCGAGTCGGAGGCATTGTACGACCAGTACAGTGAGGAGTTCCAACAAGGGGAATCTTTAGCCCAAAAGTATGGTGCTCCAACTTCTGCCGCTGTTGTTGAGTCGACCCCTGCTGACGTCGAGCCAACCTCTGATGCTTCTTCTTAATTGCAATTCTTTTTGAACTTTGCTTTTGTTGAACTTAGAATTTGTATGATTTGAATTTTTCTGTATAATTATACTTTGCCATGTCATGGCTGGTCTTTTCGACCTGGCGTTATTTGACGTTGATTTTGCTTCAACTTTTCTTCGATTTTGTAGTGTCATGTCATGGCTGGTGTTTCTCCTGTCGATGAATTTGGAGCTGTCCTATACGACCATAGGATGCTCGGAAGTTGTGCTGCCCAGTCTCTCCCTTCGGCCTATAATCTCTTTTTCAACCCTAGCTTGATATGTCGATTAGTCTGCTCGACCTGACCATTTTCTTGTGGATGAGCCACCGAGGTGAAGTGCTGACTGATGTGATACTCATTTCACCATTCCCTGACTCTTCGATCTTTGAACTAGTGCCATTGTCTAAGATCAAAGCCCTGGGAATTCCGTACCAGCATAAAATATCGATCCCCAAGAACTTCTTAATGGTCGCTGCTCTGATGTCGGTTAAAGCCTTGGCTTCGACCCACTTAATGAAGTAGTCCACTGCAACGACCACGTATCTATTGTTACCTGGAGCTCGAGGTAAGGGTCCAACTATGTCGACACCCCATTGATCAAAAGGCCATGCTGAGGCGATGGCGTTCATCTCTTGGGCATGTTGGTGGGTGATATTATCATGAATTTGACAAGTCCTACACCTCTGAACAAGCCGATTCGCATCTCGTTGCATCGACGGCCAAAAATACCCTGCTAGCCTACATTTTCGGGCCAACATCCTAGCCCCGCAGTGATTTCCACAAGCACCTCTGTGGATTTCCTCCAGAATATACGCACCTTCCTCTTCAGATACGCACCTCAACCATGGTGCCACAAAGCACTTTCGCTAGAGGACAGAGTCAAAGTATGCGTACCACGCTGATTGGAGTCGGACCTTCCTCGATTGTACCTTGTCGGATGAGAGAATTCCGTCCTTAAGGTAGAGGGCGATCGAGTCCATCCACGTGGCCTGCTGAGTGATCGGCTGGGCCTCCGATTCTTTATAAGTCCTGTCGGTCAGTAGTTCGACCAGAACTTTCCGATTCGATATGAAATTCGAGGCGAGCTTAGATAGTGCATCGGCTCTCTTATTCTGACTTTGGGGGACCTGCTCGATCTGAACCGATTTGAACTTAGGTATGAGGCCTTGTACCACTGTTAAGTAGTTCTTCATGGTTTCTTCCTTGGCTTCATACTCCCCCCTGATATGATTTACCACCAACTGCGAGTCGCTGTACACCGACAAATTATCTACTCGTAATTTCAAAGCAAGTTTCAGACCTGTGATCATAGCTTCATATTCAGCCTCGTTGTTCGTTGCTTTGAAGTCGAACCAAAGGGCATATGGTAATTCTTCACCTTTTGGACTGCTCAGGAGGAGTCCGGCTCCTGCCCCCTATTTGCTCGATGCCCCGTCGACTTGGAGAGTCCACTGTTCTTCTGTACTTTGCCGCTCTTGCTCGAGTTGGATGGAAATTCCTTCGGCTAAGAAATTTGCCAGTGCCTGGGCCTTAAATACGGTTCAAGGAACGAACTTGATATCATACTGAGCCATTTCCACTACCCATTTCGCTAAACGACCCAAGGTGTCGGGCCTTGCAAAGATCTGCTTCAGTGGTTGGTCGGTAACCACTGTGATGGGATGGGCTTGGAAATACGGCCTCAGTTTTCTCGAGGTGTGTACCAGACATAATGCCAACTTTTCCGCTGTTGAGTATCGGATCTCGGGCCCATGCAATGCTTTACTAACAAAATAGATTGGCACTTGGACGTGGACCCCTTCCTGAATTACAACCGCACTCACTGCTTCTTCATATACTGCTAAATAAACCAACAATTTCTCTCCTTCTCGAGGCGAAGTAAGAGTGGGCAATTCTGATAAATAGGCTTTCAAATCCTCGAAGGCTGTCTGACATTCTTCATCCCAGTGAAAAGGACTGGCCTTACAGAGAATCTTAAAAAATGGTAGTGCGCGCTGTGCAGATCTCGAATGAAACCTGTTGAGGGCTGCCATCCGACCGGTAAGCCTTTGTACTTTCTTTATGTTTCAAGGTGCAGGCATGTTTTTTAACGTGTCGATCTTGTCCGGGTTTGCTCCAATCCCATCCTTCGAGATCATGTATCCCAAGAATTTCCCCGACCTGACCCCAAAGGTGCACTTCTTTGGATTTAACCTTATCTTCGTGTCCCTCAACACTTTAAATACTTCTCTAGCATCTACTAAATATTTCTTCATCGATCGACTCTTTATGAGCAAGTCATCCACATATACTTCCATGCATCTGCCGATTTGTTTAGCGAAAATTTTGTTGACTGTTCTCTGATATGTAGCCTCGGCGTTCTTCAAACCAAACGGCATGGTTACATATCAGAAAGTGCCAAATTCCGTAATGAAGGCCGTTTTCTCTGTGTCTCGAGGATCCATTAGGATCTGATGATATCCCTTGTATGCATTTAAAAACCCAAATACTTCGAAGTCGATGGTAGAGTCTACCAGCCTGTCAATCTTTGGCAATGGATATGAATCCTTTCGACATGCTTTATTCAGGTCGGTGAAGTCCACGTACATACGCCAGCTGCCGTCAGGCTTCTTGACTAGCACCGGGTTGGCTAGCCATTCGGGATAGAACAATTCTCTTGCTATCCTTGCGGTTAATAGCTTCCCGACTTCTTTCTCTGTGGCTTCAACTCGATCATGTGCAAAGTTCCTCTTTTTCTGTCTAACCGGCTTCTTGGCTTGATCTATCTAGAGTTTGTGGACCGCTATATCCGTGGATAGTCCCGGCATGTCATCAGCCCTCCAAGCAAAAACATCTCTGAACTCGATTAGCAACTCGACTAGCAATTGTTTTTCTTCGGGAGGGATCCAAACACCGACTTGTACGCACTGATCGTCTTCGCCTTCCCACAGACAAACATTTTCAACTGGATCAACCGAGATCCAAATCTTCTCCTCTTCTTCCTCTGGGCTCAGTTCCTCGACCAGGACTTGTTGTACTGCCATTTTCCCATCCATGACAATGGAGTTGCAGCTCCGTGCGACATTGACATCTTTTCTTACTTCATGAGATCCGTTCTTGGTAGGAAACTTCATACTATTGTGGAAAGTGGAGATGATGGCATGCAAGTCGAAGAGAGCAGGTCGTCCCAAGATGACATTGTATGCCGAAGGAGCCTTAACTACCACGTAGTTTAATTTAAGGGTCCTTCCTTTCTCGCCATCCCGGACTGTTGTTAGCAACCTTATCGATCCCATGGGATGAACTGCCTGTCATGTGAACCCAAACAAAGGAGACGCTAGAGGAGCTATGTCCTTCTCTTTCAGTTTCATCGCTTGAAAAGCCAAATAGTACAAGATATTTACCGCGCTACCATTATCAACACAGAATCTCGACACCCGAGCTCGGCTAATCACTGCTTCAATTACCAACCCCTCATTGCGGCTCCGAGACTTGGGAATGTCATCTTTGGGTCCATACCCGGCTTCCGTTGTAAATCTCAGTCTCTTATTTTCTCTCGAGCTGTCAGTTGGCTCCCGACTGGCTCGTTCTTTCTCGCTCTCAGCTGGCCCAAAGATCGTATTGACGTAATTATTAGGTCGATTATCGTCGTACCTGTCTCGATCGTGGTCGCCCCTGTTGACTCTTTCTCGGCTTGGAGATCGATCCCGACATGGTGATCGATCCCTACGCCTCTGAGTGTCTTGACCTCGATCTCGACCTTGATCAGAATTCTTCCTCTTGTATTCTCTGTGCCCCTTGGGATCGTTGCACTGAGATCTATCAACCACCTCATCTAGCTTGCCTTCTTGAATACAAGCATCGATGTCTCTCTTTAGGTCAGAGCATTCCTCCGTTTCATGACCTACATCCTCATGAAATCACAATATTTTCTGGGATTTCTCTTTTCTCGAGGCTTTTTTAGCAGACTCGGTTTATTTGCTATGCCTTTCGAGATCATAATGGCCAAAATTTCTCCGCGTGACCAATTGAGTGGGATGAGATCTTTATCACGTAGAGGTCCTTTCTTTCCCAGACGGTCTGAGATAGGCGCTGTAATGCGGTCCCAGACTATCGGCTTGCTCTCAGTGTTCTGTCCTTTGGACTGATTCTTATTCAGACCCCGATTGTCCTTCTTTGAATCCATCCAGTCGGATTGGGTATGTTTACGCACTGCCTCTTCCTCTTGACAGAATCTATGCACCACATTAACACACTCGTCCATGGTATGAGGGACATCAATGCTCAACTTCATATACAACTTTGATTACGCAGCCCTCCTACAAACAACGTGATCAGAAGTCAGTCATATGTGTCCTTGACTTGCATGGCCTCGAAATTGAACCGCTTCAGATATTCTAGCACTGTTTCATCCTTTTGTTGCTTCATATTCATGAGCTGTGTGGCGCTTAAGTGAAATTTCTTGTTTACAATAAACGCATCTCAAAACTTGCAAGCTAACATGGTAAAATTGGAAATTGACCCGGGTCGTAGTTTGTTAAACCATTCTCTGGCTCGACCAACGAGCAGCGTCTCGAAAGCCCGACATCGAATCGCATCGGTGTGCCGTCCAACCTCTTCTGAGATAGATACCTATGTAGATGATCCTCGGGGTCAGTGGTGCCGTCATGGGGTTCTATCTTTGGTATCTTAAACCACTTGGGTTTTGGAAACTCTTCAATCTCCTTAGTGAAAGGTGATTGCAAACACAGCGAGACCTGACTTTTTCCCAGAATAACGTCCAGCTATTGCCTGACGCTGTCCTCATCCATCCTTCGGTGTTTCTGTTGGATCTCACGTCTTTTTCTCTCCACGGAGCTAGAAGACGCACTGACTTCGTTCCTCGGAGCTCGCTTGGGCTTTTCTACAGCATCTTTCTTACCGCCATTTGCTTGTTGTTGTGCCATGAACGCCTCTGCTATAATCCTGGACATTAATTCGTTATCAGCTCCTGCTAGTTTATCCACAATAACTTGGTGTTCCGGAGCGAGACCTTGCGTCTTTGTTTGGGGATCCTCATGGATAGGATCCATCGCCGGATCTTTTGTTCCTTGTGGATCCGGATCCACTTGTTCATGGAGCTACGAACCTTGTTGATCTGTGACCTTGGAGTTAGCTTTCCTGGCCGTTTTATCCTTAGGAGGCATCGTGATCTTGATGTATTCAACAGTTGAAGGCCCTCCTTCTAGCGCCAATGACGATGACAAATTATGTCACCTAATTAATCCGGGCTTCTATGAATCTAGTGTTGAATATCCAAGACCCTAATGCTCTACGAACGTGGTGATGATTGATGTTATTTGAGGCTGAGTCTAAGAGCTTGTCTTAGATTGCCTACGTATCCTGTAATTGTCCAGGAATCAAGCCTTACGTAGTTCCTGGAACGTAGTATTTATAGCGATAATGCGTGCCCTAACCCTAATATTAGGTCGGTTCTAGCTATTGTCACGTTTACCCTTCGTGGGCCTTACCCTTTGCCCAAGTTATCATATAAATAATGGGCCTTCGTAGCTGGTTCGGACTTTGTCCTCGAGGCCGACTGAATCGACCTGCAATAGCCGACTCGAGGAACTTTATCCTTCACTGCTCGACTATCGATCGTCCTAGACTATCTCGAGACTCGACATGCGTACCTTGGTACATCTTCATAACGTGAGGACCAACCGATAGACGACACATCTTTGAAGTAGTGAGAACACATACATAGCTTCCTGTAAAAGGAAAAAAAATTATAAGAAAAATCCAACAAAATATTAATGACTCAATTAAATGACTCACCTTTCATACAATCGACTGAACATTGGAAAAGACATCAATCCATCAAGGAACCCATACACACATCTGCAAGGGCTGCTGAGGTTGGGAAGCCAAATTGATTTGGAGAGGACTTGATTTGGGCAACAACGACTTTTTTAGAAGTAGCAATGGAAGTTTTACAATGAGATTGGGTTTTGTCGTTAATTAGGTGTGCGGAGGACGTAGGGCATTTTTCTGGAAATAAAACCGAAGGAAACATGGGGATATTGCAGGGGAGTTGTGTGCAGAGGCGCGGGAGTTTTATATATACTTTTTCTTTTCTTTTGTGATTTTTCATATTTATTTTCCGGGTTTGGTTCGGAAAATTGTGAGAATTTTGGTAGTTTTTTTCTCTTAAATATATATATAGATATACATAGTTATATTGTTTTTGTTTTTGTTTTTTGTGCCATGATGAGAGGTGAAAGTTTCTTGTAAATTGAAGAAACATCTTCTTGATCACAAAGACTGCGCATTAAAACGGAGACGGGGAATAGATAGTTGTAAAGGTTAAAAAAATACTAATATATATATGTATAATGAGGATAGTTGTAAAGGTTAAAAAAATACTACTATAAAATTTGCGAATAACGAAAATATGTTAGATGCCGTCTTGGTAGGTTCTTTAATAATAGAAAAAGAATAAAGCCACAACAAAAATAAACAACCAAATACCACAACACTAATCTACACCATTGGTTTTTATGTATTTTTACATGTCTTTTTGTTATCATTCTTTCTTAATAATATTATTTTGTTTGCCGTTCAAAAATAAAAATTAAAAAAGTTTCTATGCTTTTGTTATTTTATGTGAAGAATAAAGCTAAGAAAAATGTGTTAATGGTTCTGTCATAGCAAGTGTTATTGATTAATTAAATTTAGATACATGAACGTTCTTTTGTCTTTTTGTGTGTCATGGAGAGTTGTGAAAGTTTCTTATACAATGAAGAAAAAATCTAGACTTTATTAATTTATATAAGTATGGTTTGTGCCTATGCACAACAAGCAATGTAATCTTTGAGGGTTAATTATCAGGGCATCTATGTATTTCTGGGCTTATAAAATTGTCAATGACCTCTTTGTATCCTCGAAATCATTATTGTCTTATTCATCAGCGTGTAGATATGGGGATCGGCGTAACGACCATGCACCATGTTAACATGTACCGCTAGTTTCATGCCATACCGACCGCAGTTGAGAGCCATGATTCGGTTTTTCACATTGTTGGTCCCTTAAAAAAGCTAACACAAGTTTAGAGGGGGGTGAATAAATTTTTCACCAAAAACCTAACTTAAAACTGAATCTTAAACCAGTTTTAATTTAACTTAAACTTGTACGGAGTTAAGCTAACTTAGCTGGGTATAAGTCAAAACTGACTTATCTTTAACTGAGTTAACCGGCAGCGGATTAAATTAAGCATTTGTAAAATATGAGTTATCAGTTAATATGCTGACTCAGTCTCTAGTGTTTGCAGAGTATGTGATCTGGATGAATATAACTACAATGCAATAAGTAAACGCGTAATGTAAATAGACAAGAATTATAGAGGTTCCAGGTGGTGTAATTACATCGATCACTCTCTTCTCCTGTGATGCGGAGGTCAAATCCACTATGTTCTTGAGGTTTACAGTTGCAAGACACAAAGTAAATTCTAGACACTTGATTGTCCTTCACTAATCCCTAGCTTCACAATCTTCCAAACTTGATCTTCAATGTATTATTCTTTGTTTGAACTAAGCTTGCTACTGCTTTAGTCCTTAGAGGGTTGAATTGCCAATTCACCACTCATCACAAACACAGTCTTCCTGACTGCAGCTCAACTGTCCTTCACACCTTCTTGGTGTTTCACAGTCTAACACTTTTGATAAAATCAAAGTTGAGTCTTGGATCAATAACTATGATTCAACTTGTGATTTGAGCTTTCTTCTTCTAGATATGTAAATTATGCACAGCTCTGTTCTTCTTCAAATGATTGATCTTGATGTTTCTTGAATGCTTATTAACACTTGAAGATATTTCTTGATCTTGCAATAATGTGCTTAGCGGGAATTCTTTTGATTTTCTTTCCCCCTTAGTATGAACTTTCTTGATTCGATTAATTCTTAGAATTCCGCTTTTCTTCTTGTTGTCGAAGAGATCTATTTATACTTGTTGTAGAAGAGATCTATTTATAGGGGTTTCTCTAACGGTTAGATTATTTGAATTTGAATCCTTATAGCCGTTAGTGGTCCTGCTTTCCTTTTGTGTGTCAGTGTCCTTCCTGACATCTCTGCGTGACCAATAAGATTACTTATCTTATAACGGTCTAATTTATCTTCAGTTTGTCTCATCTTCAGTTGTTCTTAACTTCAGTTAAAATATGATTTAAACATGACGTAGTCAGTTTCCAGTTTTAAAAGCATAAACTGAGTTTTTACTCTTCTTCAAAATCTCAGTACTCCATTCTTCATCTGATTATAATTGACTAAATCAGAGTACACCATCCTCAATTGATCATCTAAGATATCATTGTCCTTAAGATTCTTAGCCCTTGATACAAGATCCATAAAGTCAGTTCAGGTCATCACAATCTTGCCTGAAGTCTAATTTTACTGTCTCGACTTAGTCTTCATAAACTGAGTTTGAACCCTCTGTTCTTCAGTCTTCAATAACTGAATCTAATCCCTCGGTCTTCAGTTTTAGATAAGTCAACCGAGTCTATGTCCCTCAGCGAACTTACCTTCTTCAGTTTCTGTTGGTGTGCTCTTATGTCAGTTTTCCAGTAACTCTTGATGATCTCAGTTTTCTTCAGTTAATTACTCAATTTCTCAGTTATAAATCTAGAACTATTACAGTACTTGTCTGATTAACTTATACAAATATCAGACTCTATTAAATCCTATACATTGATTTCTAGACATCTTTTTGCTTTGCACTATAACAACTAGTTATGACACTTCATCAATGTGGTCTAAAAACAATAACTGAATAAGTGATGAATCATCATCAAAACATAAATTTTATTTCCAACGATTTCCCCCTTTTTGATGATGTCAATACCCTCTTTAAAAGCAATGCAAAAAGATAAAAACAAAATAAACAGAACAAGATGAACTGAGAAACTGATATCTTATTAATGAGACAGAGTTACAATACAGGGTATTAAAATACAATACATGAAAAGAAACTAAGTGTCAGCTTCTCTTTCTTTCACTTGACAGCTAACTGAGTTTTGTTGTCATAATCTTCAGCAAACTTCTTCATGGCTTCATTTGTTGCCGTGCTTTAAATTCCATGAATATTTTCATAAATGTTCCAAGAGTTGGTCATATTGTGTTTGCTGAAAATTTTTCTCTTGGAAAGTATAGCAAACACAAACACGATTTGTCTCAGTTTTTTGCTCGTGCCAGTTCTCAGTAGCTCTAACACAAACACAGGTTCTTCTTTCTCAACTTTTTTTGAGACTTTCTCTAAGGTGCCATTCCTCTCCCATTTGCCAAGTTTGTGCCAGAAATTCATGATAACCTTTTGCATATTCAGAAAAGTTGATAAGGCTTGTTCTCTTGATTCTCCTTCTTTCAAGGGTAAGTCTTTGAAAATATTGTAAAGACGAGAATCTAGACCAAGTCTTTTCTCAGTTGGTTCAGCAAATTTTGCAATTAACGCCATTTTTTAATCTGTAAAGTCTCCTCTAGATTTCTTCATTTCCACCAGTTTAGCATCAATGTTCCCCAGAAATTTTGGCATATTTAACGCATTGACTTTTAACATATCCAAACTTTCCCCCTTATTGACATCATTCTTATCGATTAAGCTCTTGATGTAGGAGTTGAGATGTTGCTGGTTTGATGCCAATATGGTCTGAGCTACAACTGAGTCTTTCATTCCATTTTCCATTAAGGCCATTCTGTCAACCAAGTTATTGAGAATGCCTTCCCATCTCTCTGTAGTTTCAGCTTTTCTTGAATCATTCTCAATAGTGGTTTTGCGAATTTCAATCAAAGTGTTCTGACAGTCGCTTCTGACATTATCCAGTCTTTTCTCCATGTTGGTCCTCTCAGTCTTGCTTTCTTCCAAGGATTTTAACACTTTACCAAATAAACTGATATCATCTTTCTGAATGCGGATCAGTTCATTATGATAAAACTTGATAAAATCGACTTGTGTAGGAATGTCCTTTCGATTTAAACTTTATGTACTTGGACTTATGCCGCTGAGTTTCAAACTTTATGCACTTCGTTTTATCTGCTCCGATTTGATCCATACTGTTTTTTTTGATAGGAGTAGGAACAATCTTCTTGAGTTCCTCTTTGTTTTCCACAGACTTTCTTCTTTCCTCAGATTGTCTTCTTATTTCTTCCAGTTTTGAATGGTCAATCTCTTTGACTGGTGATATTTCCACATTGAAATCATCATCAGAATCTTCACAAACTTTATCAGCCTCAGCTTTTGCTATCTCGCGTACAGTTTGGTCAGTTGGGGACTGATAACCTTCCTTGTCTTCATTTTCAGATTTTGACTGAGTTTCAGAGTCTGAGTCTTCACTGGTTTCCTCCGAGTTATCTTCATCATCAGCTTTCTTATCATCTTCAGTTTTCATTTCTTGAATTGATGCGAGAATTCCTCTTTGCAAATTAGGGTCTCCCTGTGAATCATTATCATCGTCGTCATTGTCATCTTTCTTAGAACTTCCTACAGCTGCAGTTTTATTCCAATGACTGTCTCTGATCAACGCATATCCATTGCTCAAAAATTCATCAGTGTTGATCAGTTCGGACAAATGAGTGATGTTGTAAAGATCAAACACCCATTTCTCTGTGATTTCCATTTCTGCTAACTGACCTCTTTGATCTGATATAGAGCTGAGTTTCCACTTTTGATAATCGTGCAGTCTTTTGCAATCAGCTAGTATCAGCTCTCCGATGTTACCAGATAATTTAGGTAGGTTTGTTATGACTTCCCTAGGAATCTCTAGATTAGGTTCCACAGGAGCCTCAATTCTTTCAGTTTTTTCAAGATCGGTTTTGCTGGTATCCAGTTCAACAACAACTGGGACTAAGCTGGTTTCAGTTTCAATTATGGGAACTGAGATGATAGGCTCAATTTCCAAATACTCTTCAGCAACAACAAGTTCTTCTACATGCTCAGTAACTTGTTCTTTTGCTGACTCAAGTTCCATTCGAAAGAATCGGGTTCCGCTTCAGTGTTGGTTCATCGGCTGAATTTTCTTTCAGTTCCACATTTCCTTCAAAGAATGATTCTTCTACTTTCTTATCTTCCGGGACTATTCCTTTTTCACTGACAAGCTCATCCAGGGTGATGACTTGTACATGTCTTGATTCAATTTCAGTAGGATCTTTTTCATCAGGTTGAGAAGTTTCATTGTCTTTGACTGACTCCTCATACTCAACTCTAGATGCTGATTTTTGCGGTATGGATCTAGACTTTGAGAGTAGCTTGAGCATGGCCGTTGTTTCTAAGTCAATCAGCCTTTCCTCACTGTCATTTTCTTCATCATCAAACTCATCTCTCAGGGTCTATTCCCCCTGAATGTCAGCTTCCCTCTGAATTTCAGTTTCTGGCAGTGAAGGAACAACTTCTTCTCTAACTAAGGTTTCTTTTTCAGCAAGGATTTTCTCTGTTTGGATTGGTTCGGTGGGGGTTTCTTCAGTTCTCGGTTTCTTTGTTGAGCTTTCAGCAACTGAAGTGGCGGATTTTGTTGGAGAAGGCTCCCAAACCTTCTTTGCAGTTTCAGCAATCTTTGTTTGAATTGAAGCTTCCAGCTTCCTCTTCCTTTTTATCAATTCATCAACTTGTTCAAGAGCCTCTGTGCCGGTTCGAGGTTTCTTGATCTTCTGCTCTTCTTCTTACGTTCAATTTCAGAACCCTCCACTTTCCTCTTTCCGGATTTTTCCTTTAAGATGGCAATTTTCCCGTCTACAATTTCAGTTTCCTTCTTTTTTCCAATTTTGAAGTGGCCAAGAATTCTTTGAGCTAAAATCGCTAGAGTCTTCTTGTGATAAAATCTGCCTTTCTTCACATCTGTCTTCTTCTTGGGTACATCGAAAGATTGTGCCATTAGTTGATCCAGAATGTACCTTTGCCACTTGAAATCTTCTTTGAACCAAATAACGTACAATAGTTCTAGTTTGGTGCCGTACAAATTGCTAAAGTTTCCTGCGTTTCAATCATGCAATTTACCAACATCTTGGTAAGAGAATTAAATTCCGGTTTGAGTAGGCTTGTGCTTCCAATCTGCAATACTGGGGAATCTGGGTTTACAGCGATAACTTTCTATAATTTTTCTTTTTGCTCTTTGCTTAATTTGACAGCAGTTGAGCCTCCAGATTTGTCAAAGCCAAAAATATCTGCAAAACTTGAATTTCCTTTCCATTAACAGTGGTTGTGAGAGTATGAACATCTTATCCCTCAATGGATGTCTTTCCAAATTCATAGAAATCTCCAATGCTATCTAGACAAACGCTTTGCAGATTAATGTTGAACACTTGCTCCAAACCCTTGATTTCTCAAATTTTAGTAGCGATTTCCTTGGCTAGGGTCAGATCAGTGTATTTAGCAATAAATTGATCAAGTGAAATGATCATTCCAGGTTCAACTCGGACGAAGGCCATTATTTCCAAAAAATTGAGTTGGATCGAGATTTTTGAGAGAAGGAACTTCAAAGGATGATTAGAATAAAAACTGAGTGTAAGGAATTAATGGGAAAAATATTATGGTATTTATAAGTGATAGAAGTAGTGGTTGAAATATCTGAGTGGGATTCAAAACGCCTTATCAAAGAATCGTTGAGATTGCAAAAAGGGTGATGAGTGGGTAAGATGGACGGTTGAGATTAAGGTAGGTCACATCATGCTTTGTATCGATAAAAATACGGTAGTGCGATGTATCTCCAATTTGTCCGATTTTGTCCTTATCCAGAACTTGTAGTAAATCAAAAACTCAGTTGAGAGTACAACTCATTTTTGAAATTATAACTTCCCAGTTTTAAGTTGTTGATCTTTTCCTGCAAAACAAAGTGAGAGATCTTTGGTACCCATACCTGTTTGGGTCATTTTTAATTAGTTTTTATGTTCTTGTAAGTCTTATTAAAATTTTATGCTTATACCTTGTTAAGGGCTGATTTATAGTGATTTTTATAGATATTTTTTATATCAATTTCCCCTACATTCGTATGATTTTCATAGAATTCGAGCTTTATATGTAAATATTGAGTAAATGGTGTTTTTAATAGTTAAATATGAAAACGTATCGATTTATATGCTTATTTGGTGATTTTATGTTGTTTTGGAATTGTGTTACGTTTTGGTATGTTTTTCGATGTGTGTAGATACATATCTTTAACTTTGGAAGAGATTTGGAAGAGGCTAAAGTCGAATTTGAAGTGTTGATAAGAGATAGAGATGATACAAGAGGATAAAGATGGAGGAAAGAAAGGATAATGATCAAGAAATCGAAGTCCAAAGAAATGCGACGAAGGCGTCCATGTAGCGTCCACTATGGACGGGCGTGCAGTCATTTGAGCGTCGCCCGAATCGTAATTCACATCTGAGAGAGTTCGACGCCGCTGTCCAAGCGGCGTCCAACCCCGTTCGAGAAAGTGGGCGGGCGTCCACATATTCAGACGGGCGTCCGCCGCGCGTTTTGCTTGAAACCGACTTAGGTTCTTGTAGACAACCGCCTCGATTTTCTATTTAAAGCACAGCAGCCCCAAACCCTAAATTAATTCGAATTTCACACATCAAACACAAAAGAGCAGCCGCCCTTTGGAGATTTGAAGGCGGTCACCCGAGCCTTGTGCTCGGGTGATCCGGTTAGATTAGATGTAGTTTTTTCCGTTTTAGATTCATGAGTTCATCCATGTACCAAACCTTGTGAGTTTAATCTCTTTTAATTTATTCAATCTCTAGTTTATTTTCATGATCTTTAATTTATTTTGTATCTTTTATGATTATGATGCTATGTGTGAATTGAATCGGAGATCGTTTACGATTGATAGTTACAACATCTGGAAGTTGAGTAACGTTAGATCACCATAGAAAGATAGGGTTTTTAGCCGTTGATTATGTGACAAATTAATTGGTTAGATTCTAGGTTGTTAGATTCGATTATACGAGTAACTTGAATCTACACCCGTCGTTTTGTTTGGTAAATCGGTCTCAACACTCGAAAGATGAGAGATAGATAATTGAATTCGCTACGAAAGTATGAGTTCATAGCTTGAGAGATGAGTTCACTAAGAGATTAGGGATTTGTGTCTCGTGAAAGGGTGAAACCACAAACTGAATTAAAATCATGAGATAACTAGAATTGAGATCACTAGGCTTGTTCAATGTTTGACCCTATGTCTTTAGGTTAGATTGTTTGTTTTGTTTCTTTTACTGTTTTTATGTTTTGTTCTTTCGTTTCTTTTGTTTATTCGTTCTTTGAGTAACAGTTGGTAGGATTAGTGAAATTAGATTCAACATCCCAATTCCTGTGGATCGACCACCAGTACTTACCTCTACTATGCTATCAACTACCCGATATTTGGTCGGTTAGGAGTTAGTTTGCATGTTAAGTATAGGTTTATAAATTTTCTTTTGTTTTTATGATGCAAAATCTCCCATCAAAAGTGGGCGCCGTTGCCGGGAATAGGTGTCATTTTGAATCGATCTTGTTATTTCTCGATTTTGTTACGTTTATTTTTCGTTTTAATAAAAGTAGCGTTTACCAAATCGAGAGTTTTTATTTTTGCCGTGTTTACGATGACCGTAGGGTTAAGAATGTGCAAAAGTTTTTACTCAATGCTTTTACATGAAGTTTGTGTTTAGTTGTTACCTAGTCTAACCCATGTGCTAAAATTTATATGTGGTCATTTATGCATGCTCTATGTTGTGTTTATGAGATTTAGGGTTTCGTGTCTCTCCCGCATTGTCTGCGGCAAATTCGTTGTATGGACGGCGTTCAAGTAAGTGAACGCCCGTCCGGTTCATAAGTTGCGTGAACGCCGTCCGGGTTTTAGGACGCTCGTCCGTCCCAGAAGTTTCGACTCTGCTCTGATTTCAGGATCCAGACGAGCGTCTGTTTTGTTGGACGACCGTCCGAGGGAGAAATCATCAAGTGAACGGTCGTCCGGTATTCTGAACGTTCGTCCGGTCTATCTTCATGGCGCATTTAGCGTCGCGAAAGGTTGAACGCGTTAAATCGATCTTTGTGCTTCAAGGTGAACGTTCGTTTGAATTAGTGAACGCCAGTCCAGGTTCCAGATTTCTTCTCAATTTGATTTTTAATGCTTTATTTGATATGGATACTTTAATTTGAGCTTCTGTGGCTAATTGTTTTTACGTAGATGATCTGAACTCGCATGTTTACACCTTTCCATCTATGAATCCATGTTAGATAATTGATCAATTCCTTATACATGATTCATCTAGGCATGTTATAGTTACTGTCGGTTCTCGTATGCTATAACTGATCTTCGTGTTAATTAGTAGCTAATGTCGGTTTCCGTATGCTACATACCGCTGTGATGAATCTTGTGAGCTTTGAGACTTATGTGCTTCCTTGTTATTTTTATAACTCATTTGGGTAGTAACTGTCGGTTTTCCGTATGCTACGTCCAGGCCATATGAGTTATATCTGTTTAGTATAGCTAACTGTTGGTTTCCATAATGCTATCACTTTTGACGAGTCTTAAAGCGCGTCTACACTGTTAGGAAAATATCATCGCAACGGAAGCGATTTAAGGATCTAGATCTATATAATACACGTAATAAAACATTAAATCTACATCTACAAGTAAGTTGTAGAACATACCTCTTGGATCTCAAAATCCAAGTTGGAGAACCGCTATTAGGATGATCAAACAATGATGTGAAGAACACCACGATCTTCCGCACGTGTGATCCAAGCAATTCCGGTGGAAGGAATTCTCGACTCGAACCCCTCCGATATGCTACCGGAAAAATCACCAAGATTTTCCTGAGACTATGGCCGAAAATTTCTTCCTCTCAATTACTAAGGGGAATTCGAAATTCTCAAGTGTTTTTTAAGGCTTGGGAGAACTCTCTTTATATAGGAGAGTAAAACTTAGCCTCCAAGGATTTTATAATTAATACAAAATCAATTATAATAATCCTAGTAAATAAAAGATAATCCCAAAATATTCTAGAACAAATCAAGAATATTCATATCTTTATTATTTACCATAAATATTTATCCAATAAATATTTTTATGCACATGTCTTTTAACACACAAAGAAAACTAATTCCTTGTTAAAAACAATCACATGGGGCGAAATTTGTATATATTGACCTAGTCAATATTAATTTTTGCCATTACAATAATTGGGCCAAGATTATGGAAAATGTCTTTTCCACATATTTAATTATTTAGCCCAACTAATTTAATAGTCCACTAAACAATTAATTCACATATCGTTTTAATAAAGTCCAACATGAACTAAATTAATATTATTAGGATTCGACGTCCGAGAATATCTATGCTATATTAGAGAGGCGTCGGGGACCATGGACAAATAATCAGTGACTCCGATAAATCAAATAAATAATTATCTTATGAGCAGAATAATTATATTCGATAAATCAATCACGAGAATATGCCACCATAATCCCGTGATTGCACTCCTCCGATTATAAGATTATATTTATCTCCTCACGAGAAAGTAATAAGCGTCCCACCGATATAATCATTTCATATGGATTAATCCTCCATAGATGCTTCATTCTAAATCGGGAAGTTACCGTTAACCCTTTTCGAACATCTTGTCCTTACTTACCATTAACCCCTAGTGATCAATAATTCAAATAACTCACTTTGGTAGCTAATCGATTGTAATATGAATCCCATGGATCGATCAATGTCTAGGATTAACTCATAAGGAAATCTGTCTATCTACTTCCATAAATGGAAGGAATGGATTCCGTATCTGTGATAACACGGACTACTCACTCAATCCAAAGATACAATGCCAAGATGGGGTAATTCGGATCACGGACTCGAGTGTAATCCTTAACCGTCAAGTCAAACCTCATGCCGATTCAAGCGATGATTGTGATCACCTCGGGATTAAGATATATCCATAATATGATCATCTAATGATTCGATAAGACTTCTCAATTACGGAATTATATTGAGAACTCGGATCAAATCGGTCCAAACCTTTATATGATATATCTATCATATATAAATGCCCCATTAGGTTCCTTAACCGAAAGTCCGGATAAGGCGATCACACCTATCGTGTTATGGGCGCATTAATAGTATGCGTTAAAGGGAGACCCGATACTCTCGATTAACTTTACTACGGACTAATTGTATTTTAAGTACATCTTCACTAACTCAATCCTCCCGTGTATGTCTCATACACGGTTAAAATGATTACATAAACGATATACTCGGGGTTTTACTGTAGTGTAAATACTATTGTCATATCGGTGATTATGAGAATAATAAATATGAATAATAACATCATTTCATTTATTAAATAAAACAATTACAAAAATTGTCTTTCGGGCATCACACCTAACAATCTCCCACTTGCACGAAAGCTTGTGATTAATTGTTTTAGAGCACACCCTATTATTTAAAACTACAAGAAGAAACTACATCTCCCACTTGCTCTAAAGCAATGGAGACTCATCCCGTATTTTAGTACCCACAAAACTTATCATAACCATTTCGATTCCAAAGTACACTCCGAGTATGCGGCGTAGGATAGGTCGGTGACTCGGGAGCACCTATATCTCCGAATGTCATGGGTCTTAATGATCGGTCGGGTTGTCGGCTCGAGGCGATCCGTAGAATCGAAACGTCGCCGGTCCATCTAATCGTGTGGTACTTTCCCAATATGCTCTTGAACTCAAGTGATTTGAAATCCTTATAAGCTACCCTTCATCGTTTGCACAATGATGTGGTATCGGCTTTCCAAATCTGGAATCACTCCCAAAATCCGAAAAGGAAATCCCGAGGCTATATCGCCTCTCAGCTACTACAAAAGCCGCTAATCACCCAACTAGTTAAAGTCGAGTTGGCGTTCTTTGATTCCTCCAGGCAATAGCTTCAACACAAGAGTAAACACTCGAGACCGAGATCGACTTAACGATCATCCTTAATCGACACAAAGTCGAACCGGTGTATTCTCACATGCCCGCATATTATTCCTCGTTCTCTCAAGATACTAAAGGACATACTAAACTTGCTTTGTTAATGACCGAATCTAAGATTCGATCAAAATTGACGTTCAATAACCTCGACCATCTCTTGTCACAAAGAGAATCCATCCCATTTCTCTTTATCCGAAGATTTAGAGAGTCATTCCCGAGGCATAGGGTAGAACTTCCTCGTTGAATGTTGCATACACAGATGCATCATCTTAACCAATAAGATGGATGGGAAACCAAAGGATCGATTCTAATGAATTCGACCGAGTCAAACTCAGTAGAATGTTGTCCAAATCTCATGTTATAGAGAATTGTGGCTTTGTCGGTTCGACTTGAGATAACACACCCATGTTGTTACCAAGCTAGTGCAAATGTCATCCTTCACAAACACTAATATATATTTATATATATTAACTACTTTACTAATATTGATATCTAGTCTACAAAAAGACTTATCAATATCTTTGGTCGAATCCACATGTTTTTAGAAACAGGTGACTTCTAATGACCAAGAGGTTTTCTTCTTATCCACAAATGACATAAGCCTTGGCGAGTCATCCTGTCATGGGTTCATAAGGCAATGCCCTTCGTTCGAATGAATCCAGATTCCGTTTGTTTGGCAAGAAAATCTCGTGGAAATCACCCCTATTTTCTCGCTTTTGAACGAAATCATGCTATACTAAGTGGTAAGAGAGTCCACGGTCCGATTAACTCTCTACTTCTTAGGAATTACCCTAGACCACTCAAGCTTTGCTCTGAAAGATAAACTTTCCTATTCATTCTACTCTTTTCCATGTAGATCCAATTACTCCCATCTGGGCTGAGACACTCGGTGGTTCTACAAGAGTATGAAACGACTCTGGAGTACCAAACTCCATTCACGAGGGTTATGGCTTGTAAACCAACCTCATTATCGAATCTATACACTCTCACAAAAGAGCCATAGGTCATCGGTCGATCCTGTAGACTATTAAGTCCGCAGAACCCATAATGGGTAATGGATAAACCATACTCCCACTATTTTCTTGGTGGATCGAAATTCTGATTTAGTTCAGTAGTATTTAGTGTCATCACCAACAACCGATGTTGGATGTGGTCTGATTTTAATCAGTTAGTAACTACCTTGAGTAATCGTACTTCAAGGTTCAAGGTTTTACTGTTCATGGATTCTATCAGAAACGATGCAACAGTATAACTGTCCCTTCCCGATTTCAAGAATCTTATAACAAACCTTTTTCTCAATTCTTCAAGATATATCACGATTTGGTCATCGACGAACGGAGCGTATGCGTGAAATTCCCGTCCTACCATCAAGCATCATGTGCTAAATGCTTATATTGACGGAATTTGGGTGAACCGAATTCACTCATTATCCGTTAATTCCAAAGCACATTCTAGGTAGACTTCTCGGTTCTACATTTCAATGTAAACCGTTATTTCACTTCCAATATCTTTATTGAGTTAAGCAGTGTATTGTAGCACATCTACAACTATGTAAGGCAATTCAATGGTTTCTTCCTTAGTGAAAGCATTTCACTATGAGGCAGGCCGAACATCAGTCTCTAGGACTATGTGATGGCCCATTTCTGAGTATAGAATACTCCATCTCTGACAGAATCCGAGACACCTTAAAATATTTTGGATAAACTTACCGGAGTGTTTGAATAGTTATCGAGACAAGAAGTCACTACTGGAAGCTCCTACTAGCTTGTATCTTTCATCGGACCCGAAGGTCGTCATGAACAAGCTATGTTACTTCTTTATAACCATTATCCTTTCCCGATTGAAAGGAAACTTAGTCATTGAACCTTTGAGACAATATAACCGGTATCGAGAAAGGAATCACCCCGAGCCGCCTTGAGTCTTGTCGTTTAGGGACTATGCACTAACTATGGAATATGAAGAAGCGTTTATCTAAATATAGAAACCAATTGCTTTTAATAGTTCTTAAGATATGTTTTCAGCAGTTGTAAGTGGTTTTGACTTTATCAAACAAAAGTCCGAGTCTTGGATTCATACTACAAATGGTATATTCACTTTCTATACGACAAACAAATTATCGAATAGAAGGTAAATCCATTCGTTCCAACGAATCTTAAACAGAAAAATAAATCTTCTGCGATATCCAAGGGTTGAATCTGAGATTCATTTCCTCATATCACTCCCACTATTATGCTAAAATTACTGCCCGTTGTCTATTAATCGTTAATGCACAACTATCTCGTTCTTCCAAAGAACATAGCCTAAGAGAAAATCACCAAGGATTCATAGGTTGGTGATCCGAAATCACTATCCTTATCCTATGACTTTCAGTTTGTTAATTTTCGTTTTTGGCCTTAAAATCAACTCAGTTTTAGATGACTAACACTTTTAGACATATTCTCCCATTCTTGACTTTCCGTGAATGGAAACAGTCTTGAACCAGCGGTTCGTTTGAGTAGACACTACTCTTGAACCGTGGGATGTCTATTTCGATCGTTACTTGTTAGGACTTCTCGGATTTTCTATCATACCAGAAAAACAACAAATCATAACATTAAAGCTCCCACTAGTTTATCGGTTCCAAATACCGTCTAACCAGCAATGCTCTATTTTATGATTTTCCAATTTTTCAATTTGAAAATCTCTCGTGTAAACACTTACACGATTCTAATGTTTCGGAAAAACAACAAATCATAGAACTCCCACTAGTTCATCGATTCCAAATATCGTCCAACTAGCGACATTTCATGACTTTCCGGTTTTTCAATTAGAACGGTTACGTGTGTAGTCAATTACACTTTTCTAATGTTCTAGAAAAACAATAAATCATAAAGCTCCCACTAGTTCATCAATTCCAAATATCGTCCAACTAGTAACACTTCATGATTTTCCGATTTTTCAATTAGAAAATTTACTCGTGTAATCACTACACACTTAAAATTCACTAGAAGAATTTCAAAGTCCGAAATCACCTTTGATCAAACTAAGTTTGTCTCCCGTTTAACACGAATGACACTAGTGACATACCCATATGTCACTTTGGTTTTAAAAGGCTTAAGAGAAAATATCTCTTTCGAAAAATAATTGCATTATCAATTAACTAGTTCAACGTCCTAGTTACTTTCCACTTTTTAACGAAGTCAATACTAGTCAATTATAAATTTTAAAGCAATTTAGTAAGGAATATAATGCTGTAAATAAAATGACATATATTAATTCAAGTTTAACACTACTATATTATTGTATTTTAGGAATTGTAAACTAAAAGTAAGTCTACTCTACCATTCCAAGGTTTTAACCTTGCATCTCAGTGCCGCCGTAGGGTAGGTCAAAGAGATCAACGGTTAAATCAATGAATAACTTGTGAGAATCAGACATCCCACGAGAATCGAACATCCCTTTATTCATTGACTACCTTCCTTTTTTTTAGCCTAGGTATTACCAAAAATACCCTTGATGAGTGTGACCTACTATATCGGATCTCTTGATACGCCCGAGTGTGCCGTCGTAGGATAGTCGGTGACCCGACGAGTACCAAATCCTATCCTTTCGGAGACCAAGCCATGAATGTTGATAGGGGTGAACACCATCCGTAGGGGGGACGAAATCAAAGCGCCCGCGAGCGTCACCCTTCTCTCACTTACTTGCATCTATAGTAGAGACCGTGGGGTTGGTGTCGCCTCCCCGCTCCCACTCAATATTTTGGAAGTGGTGGTGGGTTAACTAACCGCGTCTTTTGATGTTAACATAAAAGTACATGAAATCAAGGATTCGAATGGTGTCGGTGACGTAGGCAAGCCTACCCGTCCTATTCGTTGGAACATATGTGATGATCCGGACGAAATCGGGTCAAGAGAGCCGCGTTTGAGATGGGAAGGAATCACCCCTCCGCCTCGGTTTGGCTTAGTCTTGCCGGACCCCGTGCATACATCACACTAGGAGGGTTAAGTCGTTTGAGCGAAGCTCAGTTGACCACCCAACCTAAAGGCGAACCGTTTTTATCCAAGATTTATTGTTCTTTTACCATCATTCAATCTCGTAGACACTACGAATTGAAAACGTGATCTCGTTTCAGCTTTAAGGCGGTTCACCGAGAACACACACCTAAAGGCTAACGATTTCATAACCCGTCCTCGGATCTTTAATTAGTTACTAAATTAATTAATTACCACGTATTAATTAAATTTCAACTAATTACGAGTTTGTATACATGCCTATTTTAATTACCAAAATTAAAATTCTACATGTATGCATGGAGTGGATTTATGATATGATGCATGTCATGGCAATTCGATTTTATATCTATTTTATGATCAAACACATAAAAATAAAATTGCGGAAAATTTAAACACCGAGATGGATCGTTGGTACCCCCGTATCTAATCTAATAGAAAATAAAAACCAAAACCCTAACTAGGGTTTACTACTTTCTAAGAAAATCTGCAGCTGTTCGAACTCTTCGACGATCGGCATACCAAACGAACTCGGATCGGGACGAAACTTTCCAGATCTTTTCTTCACTCCTCGAACTCCAATATGGACGGTTGGATCGGATCTTTGACTTGTCAATTTTCTCCAGTGCGCCGCCCAACTTGCTGCTGAATCTGACTTTGAATGCAGCGCATCAGTGACTTCCCGAGGCCGATCGGGAATCGAGATGAATCCTGATCGACCTTCAATTTTTATGCCACGTCACAAACTCCATGTTTATCCATCTGAACGGTCGGATTTGCGTTTCAACGGTCTAAACTCTCCCAGAAAATCGAGGAAGTCACAGGTAGGGTTTCTGTGAATCCTGCGTTTTTCTGCTACAGCAGCCTCTTCTCAGCAACGAACGGATATTGTAACGGACTCTGATCGACGCCAAATTTTGTGGAGTTGATCATCATCTTCTAATCTTGATTCTGACCGGAGGGATCATCGTTTCAACGGCTCGATCAACGGGAAAAACGAAAAACGAAACAGCTACTAAAACTATCTATTTTCTGGAAATTATAATTGCAATTACAAATAAATTACATAATTTCCTATCTCATATCAACGAATTTTCATCGTTTATACGAGTTTACAATAGATCTAACGGGTAAACAATACCAACCCCAATCCATCTCTTCAACCACGACAATCACAAACATGCATCATAAAATTTTCAAAAATAATAAAATTAAAAACGAAAATAATGCAATCTACACACGATATTCCACTCCTTAGATCTAATATTTTATACGAATAAATATAGATCCCTTGGCGATCGATACCACTTTGTTAGGAAAATATCATCGCAACGGAAGCGATTTAAGGATCTAGATCTATATAATACACGTAATAAAACATTAAATCTACATCTACAAGTAAGTTGTAGAACATACCTCTTGGATCTCAAAATCCAAGTTGGAGAACCGCTATTAGGATGATCAAACAATGATGTGAAGAACACCACGATCTTCCATACGACGTGTGATCCAAGCAATTCCCGTGGAAGGAATTCTCACTCAACCCTCCGATATCTTACCCGGAAAAATCACCAAGATTTTCCTAGACTATGGCCGAAAATTTCTTCCTCTCAATTACTAAGGGGAATTCGAAATTCTCAAGTGTTTTTAAGGGCAGGAGAACTCTCTTTATATAGGAGAGTAAAAACTTAGCTTTCCAAGATTTTATAATTAATACAAAATCAATTATAATAATCCTAGTAAATAAAAGATAATCCCAAAATATTCTAGAACAAATCAAGAATATTCATATCTTTATTATTTACCATAAATATTTATCCAATAAATATTTTTATCATACGTGTCTTTTAACACACAAAGAAAACTAATTCCTTGTTAAAAACAATCACATGGGGTAAATTTGTATATATTGACCTAGTCAATATTAATTTTCTGCCATTACACAATAATTGGTAAAGATTATGGAAAATGTCTTTTCCACATATTTAATTATTTAGCCCAACTAATTTAATAGTCCACTAAACAATTAATTCACATATCGTTTTAATAAAGTCCAACATGAACTAAATTAATATTATTAGGATTCGACGTCCGAGAATATCTATCTGCTATATTAGGAAGCACGTCGGGGACCATGGACAAATAATCGGTACTCCGATAAATCAAATAAATAATTATCTTATGAATGTAATAATTATATTCGATAAATCAATCACGAGAATATGCCACCATAATCCATTGATCGCACTCCTCCGATTATAAGATTATATTTATCTCCTCACGAGAAGTAATAAGCGTCCACACGATATAATCATTTCATATGGATTAATCCTCCATAGATCGTTCATTCTAAATCGGGAAGTTACCGTTAACCCTTTTCGAACATCTTGTCCTTACTTACCATTAACCCCTAGTGATCAATAATTCAAATAACTCACCGGGTAGCTAATCGGTGTAATATGAATCCCATGGATCGATCAATGTCTAGGATTAACTCATAAGGAATCGTACATCTACTTCCATAAATGGAAGGAATGGATTCCGTATCTGTGATAACACGGACTACTCACTCAATCCAAAGACAATGCCAAGATGGGGTAATTCGGATCACGGACTCGGTGTAATCCTTAACCGTCAAGTCAAACCTCATCTTGATTCAAGCGAAATCATTGTGATCACCTCGAGATTAAGATATATCCATAATATGATCATCTAATGATTCGATAAGACTTCTCAATTACGGAATTATATTGAGAACTCGGATCAAATCGGTCCATACATATGATATATCTATCATATATAAATGCCCCATTAGGTTCCTTTAACCGAAAGTCCGATAAGACGATCACACCTATCGTGTTATGGGCGCATTAATAGTGCGTTAAAGGGAGACCCGATACTCTCGATTAACTTTACTACGGACTAATTGTATTTTAAGTACATCTTCACTAACTCAATCCTCCCGTGTATGTCTCATACACTGAGTT
This sequence comes from Gentiana macrophylla, assembly GCA_026214975.1. Taxonomy (NCBI): domain Eukaryota; kingdom Viridiplantae; phylum Streptophyta; class Magnoliopsida; order Gentianales; family Gentianaceae; genus Gentiana; species Gentiana macrophylla. The sequence continues at coordinate 20,793,917 of CM047807.1, forward strand.
AAGTGATTACATAAACGATATACTCAGGGTTTTTCAGTAGTGTAAATACTATTGTCATATCGGTGATTATGAGAATAATAAATATGAATAATAACATCATTTCATTTATTAAATAAAACAATTACAAAAATTGTCTTTCGGGCATCACACCTAACATACACTGCATGTAATGAACAGTACTGTCGTTTATCGTAACCTGTCATTATTTGGTAGACGTTTATTTTATACATGTCATGTTGCAACTTAGTGGGCTAGTTTTCTTTCTTTTATTTTCTGTTATTTTTGCATATCACTTAGATGCATATCATTTAGTTGCATGTCATCTAGTTGAATTGTTTTTCTATTTTTCCTTTATTTTTCTTGAGTGTAGTTAACTGTCGGTTTCCGTAATACTACCTCGTCGTTTTTATTTTGTTTCTGCACGGGCCGTAGTCATTGTAGGGTTTCAGACCGACCTGATCACACTAAGCCTGTCAGAAAGTTTTTTTTAGGGTTTTCATTTCATATATAGATTGCATTTTCATGTAGTTGCACCTAGCCACGAGTTTGTGATATTTTCATGTATATGTGTCCATCTTTATGTGAGCATAATTTGAATATCTCTATAAATTCTTTTCCTTATGTTGTTTATTTGTATAAGTCTAATCTTTTCCCCGTAGACTCTTTTTGCACTAATCAAGTCTGCAGGATACTTTCTATAGCGATTGTGCACTTTCACGATGTATTCAGTTTACCTGTGATGCTCCACAGTCTACTGAGCTATGCAAGCAATCCTGGTTCTTGTTGGTTCCTCCAGAATTGCAAGCATCCAATCAGCTAAGTTCTCTAATTTATTATTTCTGTATAACTTGAGGACAAGTTGCAATCTAAGTGTGGGGGAGGGGATAGATGATTTATGTATCTACTTTCGTTTGCTCATATTTTTAGTATTTCTATGAAAAGTGCTTAATTCTCAAATTTATTTTTTTTTGTTAAGTCCCGAGTAGACAAAGGCATATCTTTGCTTGAGTTTATATCATTTTTGCTATATTCTGTATATTTAGTAATTTTAGTTGTTTCACCCGACACTTTTTTCACATGCCATAGTAAATGATGAGCTAAATGTTGAAAGCCTACCCCATTTTAGTTGGAGATTTTTGATGATTATAGCATGTTTCTTTGCTTATGTACAATTCTTGAAAAGTTTAGTAGTTTGTATTTAGAGTTAAAGTATGACATACTGTGAATATCTGTAAGTTTGAATGTGATAAGTGAAACGTGATTAAGTCTTTGCAATAGTAATAAATTGTTTACTTGAGGTGTTATGCTCAGTGGTCTGTGTTACTAGGAAATAATCTTTACCATTGCCAGCCAGAAATCTCTAAGTAAACATAACTTTCATTGTGTGTGTCGGAAGTTTGGTTTATGATTTGGGTGAGGTAGGGTATACCACGTATGTCCTATTCCACTATGATGACCAAAAGCTCACGACATACAGTTTTATATTCGCCTTATGATTGGAGTAAGGTAGGGATTATCTCGAAATGTCCTATTCTCACATGAGGGCAAAAGCTTATTACGATGTGTGTTAGAAAAGTGTGAAAAAGGTGAAAATATTGGAATATATTATTATGAATAAGTAACGACTTAGTTATCGTCGACCTTATCCCCAAAGATAAATCAAGGATATGTTGTAGGGATTATCCTCCTGAGTTTGTCGAAATGTTTTAGATATTCTCTACTATTTCTTTTTGGGATATGTGTGTTTTGTAAAGTGCTCATTATAGATTTTTGAATATTTCTAACTCGGGATGGGAAACCGGGCTAGTTTTGGTTTGAATAACTTTCAAATTGTGGAACTTAGTGGAAGTTTATTATGGCTATGCACACACTACACGGGTGAACTTCTAAGTTATTGAATATACTTTATATTTGTATAGATGTTTATTTGTCTCGAGCTTGATTTTGTTTTGTTTTGCTCGGGACGAGCAAGGTTTAAGTGTGGGGGTGTTGTTAAGGGCTGATTTATAGTGATTTTTATAGATATTTTTTATATCAATTTCCCCTACATTCGTATGATTTTCATAGAATTCGAGCTTTATATGTAAATATTGAGTAAATGGTGTTTTTAATAGTTAAATATGAAAACGTATCGATTTATATGCTTATTTGGTGATTTTATGTTGTTTTGGAATTGTGTTACGTTTTGGTATGTTTTTCGATGTGTGTAGATACATATCTTTAACTTTGGAAGAGATTTGGAAAAGGCTAAAGTCGAATTTGAAGTGTTGATAAGAGATAGAGATGATACAAGAGGATAAAGATGGAGGAAAGAAAGGATAATGATCAAGAAATCGAAGTCCAGCAAATCTGGACGAGCGTCCATGTAGCGTCCACTATGGACGGGCGTCTAGTCATTTGAACGTGCGTCCAGAATCGTAATTCACATACAGAGTTCGGGACGACATGTCCAAATGAGCGTCCAACCCCCGTTCGAGAAAGTGGACGGGCGTCCACATATTCAGACGGGCATCCGCCGCCGTTTTTGCTGAAACCGACTTAGGTTACTGTAGCAACCGCCTCAGTTTTCTATTTAAAGCACAGCAGCCCCAAACCCTAAATTAATTCCGAATTTCACACACATCAAACACAAAAGAGCAGCCGCCCTTTGGAGATTTGAAGGCCAGTCACCCGAGCCTTGTGCTCGGGTGATCCGGGTTAGATTAGATGTAGTTTTTTTCCGTTTTCGATTCATGAGTTCATCCATGTACCAAACCTTGTGAGTTTAATCTCTTTTTAATTTATTCAATCTCTAGTTTATTTTCATGATCTTTAATTTATTTTGTATCTTTTTATGATTATGATGCTATGTGTGAATTGAATCGGGAGATCGTTTACGATTGATAGTTACAACATACGGAAGTTGAGTAACGTTAGATCACCATAGAAAGATAGGGTTTTTAGCCGTTGATTATGTGACAAATTAATTGGTTAGATTCCTAGGTTGTTAGATTCGATTATACGAGAGTAACTTGAATCTACACCCGTCGTTTTGTTTGGTAAATCAGTCTCAACACTCGAAAGATGAGAGATAGATAATTGAATTTGCTACGAAAGTAGGAGTTCATAGCTTGAGAGATGAGTTCACTAAGAGATTAGGGATTTGTGTCTCGTGAAAGGGTGAAACCACAAACTGAATTAAAATCATGAGATAACTAGAATTGAGATCACTAGGCTTGTTCAATGTTTGACCCCATGTCTTTAGGTTAGATTGTTTGTTTTTGTTTCTTTTCTGTTTTTATGTTTTGTTCTTTTGTTTCTTTTGTTTATTCGTTCTTTGAGTAACAATTGGTAGGATTAGTGAAATTAGATTCAACATCCCACCCCCTGTGGATCGACCTGCACTTACCTACTACTATGCTATCAACTACCCGATATTTGGTCGGTTAGGAGTTAGTTTGCATGTTAAGTATAGGTTTATAAATTTTCTTTTGTTTTTATGATGCAAAATCTCCCCAACATACCTCTCTCGATTTTTTAGCTGAATAGTCAGTTTTCACAGAACTTTGCTGTTTATATCTAACGGTCTTTTGTTCATTCATTTTTTGAAACTGATATGATCTTTTAGAGATTACAGGTGCATTTCAGTCTTCATCGGTAGGAAAGAGTCTTCATTTTCCCCTGAATCTGTTATTCCATGAATGATGATCATTCTTTTGGTAATATGACTTGAATGTTCTTTTGACTGATTTCTGATCAGTTTTGCCTCTTTCAGTCCTCGATATCATCTCAGAAAATCTTTCGATTTGCTTTTTCCACCGATTTTTACTGATTATGTTAGTTTTAGTTCGAGGCTGTGCTGAGTAATTATCAGTTCTAAAAATATTGTCAATTTTTTGAGTTTTTGACTTTTGTGCAGCTACAAACTTAGGTGCAACTGTACTAGGTCTGAGCTTCGAATTTTGCTGACTATCAAACCCTAAACCAGTTCTATCATCAAATGGTTTTCCAGGTTTGAACTAAACGTTAGGAATTAGATCAAATGATGATTCTGTAATGTTTATTACCTCTGTTAGTTCATCAATTGAGCAAATTTCTTTAGTTCCATTATTAGCCCTGATAAGATTGATTTTAGCATTCAATCTTAGAACTTCAGTTTTCAATAGATCTTTTTCTTTTTTGACATTCTCATAATTCTTTTGAATTGCCTCTAATTCCTTTATGAGTAAGTCCAAGGTTTCATTGAAATCTTCATTTCTATGATCGTTCATGGCAGTGTGAGTGTTGAAGGTGGAAGTACTTGCCTCATAATGCTTGACTGATAGGTTTTCAGTTTCATCCACTTCATATTCCAACATCTGTTTGCCTTTACTAGTTTTGAAAGAGTTGTTCATCAAAATGGTTCCAAATAGTATAATTCCTTCATCATTCTCACCATAGTCATTTCCACCAAAGCTTATGGGTAGAGTCTCATCATTTTCTTCAGACTTTGAGAAGGATGAATCTTCAATGAATGTTTCAATCAGTTTTTCTTGAGTATCAGCCACCAAAGCCTGCTACTTTTGTATTTATCAAAACTTAAAAATGAATAGTTTATCAAATTTCTAAAGTGATGCAGTGTATCCATGATGCAGTTTTTGAAAATCGTTAAGCAAACAATTGATTATGAGATTCAGATGAGGATCTCTTCGGAACAGAAGAACTGCTCTGATACTAATTGTTGGTATCGGAAATAACTGATGCCCTTGTTACTTCAAACTCAATAACCGCTCAATCGGAGATCTCTTCAAAATAGAAGATTTGCTCCAATACCAATTGTTGGTCCCTTAAAAAGGCTAACACAAGTTTAGAGGGGGGGGGGTGAATAAACTTGTCACCAAAAACCTAACTTAAAACTAAATCTTAAACCAGTTTTAATTTAACTTAAACTTGTGCGGAGTTAAGCTAACTTAGCTGAGTATAAGTCAAAACTGATTTATCCTTGATTGAGATAACCGGCAACAGATTAAATTAAGCCTTTGTAAAATATGAGTTATCAGTTAATATGCTGACTCAGTTTCTAGTGTTTGCTGAGTATGTGATCTGGATGAATATAACTACAATGCAATAAGTAAATGCGTAATGTAAATAGACAAGAATTATAGAGGTTCCAGGTGGTGTAATTCTGTCAGTCCTCTCTTCTCATGTGATGCGGAGGTCAAATCCACTATGTTCTTGAGGTTTACAGTTACAAGACACAAAGAAAATTCTAGACACTTGATTGTCCTTCACTAATCCCTAGCTTCACAATCTTCCAGCTTCAGTCTTCAACAGGAAGAATTGCTGTTTGAACTAAGCTTGCTACACTGGTCCTTAGAGGGTTGAATTGCCTCTTCACCAGCTCATCACAAACACAGTCTTCCAAACTGCAGCTCAACTTCCTTCACACCTTCTTGGTGTTTCACAGTCTAACACCTTTGATAAAATCAAAGTTGAGTCTTGAATCAATAACTATGATTCAACTTGTGATTTAAGATTTCTTCTTCTAGATATGTAAATTATGCACTGCTATGTTCTTCTTCAAATGATTGATCTTGATGTTTCTTGAATGCTTATGAACACTTGAAGATATTTCTTGATCTTGCAATAACGTGCTTAGCAGGAATTCTTTTGATTTGCTTTCCCACTTAGTATGAACTTTCTTGATTCGATTAATTCTTAGAATTTCGCTTTTCTTCTTGTTGTAGAAGAGATCTATTTATAGGGGTTTCTCTAACGGTTAGATTATTTGAATTTGAATCCTTATAGCCGTTAATGGTCCTGCTTTCCTTTTGTGTGTCAGTGTCCTTCCTGACATCTCTGCGTGACCAATAAGATTGCTTATCTTATAACGGTCTAGTTTATCTTCAGTTTGTCTCATCTTCAGTTGTTCTTAACTTCAGTTAAAAACTGAATTAAACATGATGTAGTCAGTTTTCAGTTTTAAAAGCATTAACTGAGTTTTTACTTTTCTTCAAAATCTCAGTACTCCATTCTTCATTTGATTATAATTGACTAAATCAGAGTACATCATCCTCAATTGATCATCTAAGATATCATTGTCCTTATGATTCTTAGCCCTTGATACAAGATCCATAAAGTCAGTTCAGGTCATCACAATCTTGCACAAGTCTAACTTTCTGATCTCGACTTAGTCTCAATAAACTGAGTTTGAACCCTCAGTTCTTCGGTCTTCAATAACTGAGTCTAATCCCACAGTCTTCAGTTTTAGATAAGTCAACCGAGTCTGTGTCCCTCAGAAAACTTACCTTCTTCAATTTCTATTGGTGTGCTCTTATGTCAGTTTTCTAGTAACTCTTGATGATCTCAGTTTTCTTCAGTTAATTACTCAATTTCTCAGTTCTAAATCTAGAACTATTACAGTGCTTGTCTGATTAACTTATACAAATATCAGACTCTATTAAATCCTATACATTGATTTCTAGACATCTTTTTGCTTTGCACTATAACAACTAGTTATGACACTTCATCAATGGGTCTAAAAACAATAACTGAATAAGTGATGAATCATCATCAAAACATAAATTTTATTTCCAACACACACTTTTCTGCAGGAGATCCTCTTTCTCATAACACCAATCAACATTCCTCTCCTCCATGACGGGAGGAGATCGAGAGCGACTATATATGAAAGGGGCGGCGTGAAGGGGATGTTAACCGCCGGAGCAAGTGTTCTTTGAATTGTTCTTCACTAAGCACTTTAGTTTCACAAAAGCTTAGGAATCATCCTCAAACAAAAAACATATTATGGAAAGGCCAAAAGAAAACTCAAAACACACACCCCGTATATATGAAGTAGAAAAAATATTTTCACAACAAAATAATCACAATAACAATAGGACGTGTTGTCGATGTGGTGGACTTTTTTTATTAAAATAATGTAAATCGTATGGGTAAAATTGTAGAGGAAGTACTACAAAGACATTGCAAGTGAAATCTACTTACTTAATAATAAATGGGTTCACAGTCGCGTCAACGTCACATCCTGTTGTGACTATTTTGTTGTTGTACATCAAACGTAGATATGCATCACACTGCAAACGGTTAGCATGTGGTATATTATGTGCTAAAAATAAAGACAATAGAACAAGAACAAACAAAAAAAATTATTCAAGTATTTCAATAACATACTCAAGATAAATACGGATGCAAGAACACATGTGTATTTAATAAAATGCGTAAACCGAGGCACGTAAGAACGCTCTGTCCGTAAGCAATTTGCTTCATATAGTGCATATGGTGCTAAAAAATGTCTCATAAAATACAATGATTTTACCAGCTTAATGTAATAGCAATTCAAACTTTAAACAAACGACAAACTATTACAGCGTTCCACCTTTTCATAAACTTTAAAAGGAAAATTAGGGATTATGACACTTTTCACATTTTTTTAATTAATGATCTAGTTAACATTTTTATAAATTTGAAGGACAAAATTATAATTAGAAGACTAAATTGCCCTTAGTTGACGTATTTGTAATTTTCAGCTTATCCTCGCTTTTTTAATTCGTCAAACGTCGATTAACAAAAAATTGCTCTGACTACAAATTCCTACGAACTTCGATCTTGATTGATTCTCTTCCAAATTGACATGATCGATCATCGAATTCAAAAGGATTCTTACTCAGCAGATCATCGATTCAACATGTTTATTAGCTAAAATATATTGCTACGAACTTCGATCATGATTGATTCTCTCCTGGTTGATTCTCTTCCAAATTGACATGATTGACCATCGAATTCAAAGGATATCGAATTCAAAGGATTATTTCTCAGTAGATCAACGATTAAACAGGTGTATTAATCCCTAATTTTCTGTTTATATTTTTGGTTATTGTTCGATGATTTGTAGATCATAAATATGAGTTTTATAGATTAAATTTCAATCTTCCTAATGAATTTGAACCTAAATCTGATTTTTTTTAAGTTTAATTTGTTCTTCATCATGAGTTTGATGTTTGTTTTCTGAATACGTTATGTTTGATCTCAAATACCGTGATTCACTGCTGGTTTTCTCTGATTATTTTGTTGATTCACTGTTGATTTTTAGTGTACTTGTTGTGCTAGTAGTAACATTTGAATTCCTACTGTACTTGATTTTCTCTCATTACATTCTATTTTTAGTGTACTTGTTGTGATAATAGTAACATTTGAATTTCTTATGCCCTATTAATCTGTTCATGTGTCTGTTCGTAGGGAAAATTAGACCCTACGGTCGGAAGGAGGAGCAAATCGAACGTGATACTGAAATATTAGGTTGTACGAGAAAGAACAATTCCTACCTTATCGGTAAGCCTGAAGTTGGAAAAACTACTATCGTTGAGGGCTTTGCTCAGCGCATTGCCAATGGTGATGTTCCGGAGACAATTTAGGGGAAGAAGGTACTAGATAGTGACCAATTGATACATTATTTCACTATTCTTGCTTCTCTCTTCAATGTGATATTTATTTTCGTTATTCTCTTTACCTTTTGCACGGATTCAGAATTTGGGTTTGTAATGATGTTTATGCTTCTGATATTCATGTTTTGAGACGATGAGTTAACATGTAACCATAGTTCTACTGTATAATGATGTGAGGGGTTTTAAATGCAGCACATCAACTTAGTGTGTTGCAACACTATCAAGGCACTGCACTAATGATCTGCACTAATGATCTGACTTCTAGTTTATGTCTGACACCGGATTGGAGTTGCATAGCTGCCATGAGGTTTACAGGAATAGAAGATAGCACATGCTTGATCAAAATGATTCTCCCCCCACGGTGTGAGAAGTTTGGAGTACCAACCTTGAAGCTTTTTCTCAAATATATGTATAAGAAGCTGGAAATAAGATGTTTTAGCCCTGCCAACAAATATGGACAGCCTAGGTATATGAAGGGGAAAGTGGAGTGTCTCATTTGGTGATAGCTTCAACCCTACTAATTCTTGCAGCACTTGCACCCTTATTTTTATCTCTTTTTCTTGTTTCCCCTGATTCAAGAGCAGGCTCTTTCTAGCCTCCGGTGATTGCAAGTGTTGAAGGCTTTTGGAGTGCAATCTTGGTGCTGTTTAGATGCGGATATCTTGTTTGACAATGGCTGTTTTTTACTGCACTGCACTGCACCCTTCATTTAAGAAGAGTGCAAACATGTGCTTTTTTTAACATCTTGTTGCTCTTCATTTGGTTTCTAGTATCTATTGGTGCCTGCTGTTGGTTTTCATGGTTTTTCAGATGTTGGGGAAATCCTAATTGGGGCTGCTGTTTGATGTTGTTGCTTTCTTCTCAAGATTAAATTCTCTTGGTTGGCTGCATAAAGTTGGGGGCTCATTATTCTTGAAGCTGCTACTTCTTCTTTTTTTTTTTTTTTTTTTTTTTTTTTTTTTTTTTTTTTTCTGTTTTAAACTGGAGCTATCTTCTCCCTTTTTGTTTTTTGTTTTTTAGCTCCCTTGTTATTTATTCCAATGCATGGAAAGCACATTTAGTAAGATGTAGCATTAGAGAGAAGATTCCAGCCAGTTAAGGTACCGGAATCCTCTGTGGATGAGACTCTTGAGATTTTGAAAGGGTTGTGAGAGCGGTATGAAATCCATCACAAGCTTCGTTATACTGACGAGTCCTTGGTTGCCGCATTATGCATTTTTTTTATTTCTATTTTTTTTGTTAGTAGAATTATGTTCATTATTGTATTATATGTTATGTAAAAAAATAATGCAGCCAAACAATCAAAAGTGATAAGAATTTCACCAAACTCTTGTTTTAATAGTCTTTGTTTCGTTTTGGGAGTTGGGTTGATAGTGTTACTCCATTTTTCATGAGATTCACTGTTAAAATTTACTAGTGAATATAAATAGTGAATTTTGAATATGAGTGAATTTTGACAATGAATTTCGACAAACGTAATTTTGACATTAGCATTGTAGTTACTAAAGTTATGACTCAAAATCATACATGTATTAATGAACCAAGAGACAAAAAAAGAGATTATATAATAATTGAAATATGTAAATATCGATTAAAATAGTTGTTTCCTTCTCCCCAGTAATTCAAATCATTTCAATTTAGAACATACATATGAAAATAATCCATGGTGTTCACTTGGCATCTACACATTAACAGTGACGTTTGGCCTACATCTGAAGATAAGTTGTGAATGCCCTTTTTTCTGGTACGTATGATGTTATGATATTGTCCAACACTTGGTCTTTTCGCTTGTTGGCACATATCCCTTCTCTTCAATAACTTTGAAGAAGCTTGAAAGGAGTTTCTTGAATAAGGATCTTGTGACTGTTTGTTAATTTTCCCCTTATGATGTCATATACATCCAATAGGTATGTGATAATGTTGATCATACGTGCAAAAGATTAATGCAAACAACACGTTTTTTGTTAGTTAATATATTTAGCTTCTGAATCAAGGTTAGTACTGTGAATATGATATTCACAATTACATACATGTACTGTCAATATTCACTATAGTGAATATTCTCAGTGAATCAAACTTTTCAGGAACATAAGTGCTAGAAAACAATTAACCATGAGCCTAATAAGCAAGCATGTAAAGCTAAAGTAGACATGATAAGTAAGGAATCAATTGAATTTAAAGAACCAAAACTTGGTGTTGTAAGAAAGCTGAACACGATCACCATCATTGCATGTAAACAGTGAATGCATGTTAAAGTGAATTTGAGTGAATATTCAATACTTGGCTTAGTGAATTTTCTCAGTGAATTAGACTTTTATGAACTAAAAAAAAAAGAGAGACAGAGGTAGGACAAAAGAGCTACATTAAGGTTTAACAAATGAACTAATCTTTATATGTACAAGAAGATGGGATATACATTAAAAACCTTGATTGTTCACACTGAGAAAACAATCGAAATGATAGATATAACATTCACTAAATAAAGGAAAACAGATCAGTGAATTTGTCCAATTATGAATGCCAGTACTAATTAAAGGGAAACAGAGCAGTGAATTTGTCCAATTATGAATGTCGATTACTAAAACTTGCTTTGCTATAAAACAAAGGAATGCATATTAAAAGAGCATCTTCAATCCCTCAACACACTTCAAGGTAGTAAATTTTTCAGGATCTTGAATTAACTAAGAAAAAAAATATGTTAAGGAGGTACAGGTTTGTGTTCATTAACTTCAGGAAAGAAAACTTAAAAATATTTTGAAAAACCTGGAGCCTTTTGAATTCTTTCTTATACCTTTGCTGGTACTTTTTCATTAATGTCTCCATTATTATAGCCAGCCTTTAGATGCAACAAGTAGTGTTTTTGCAACAAGAGCTAGGTAGATCAACTTAGCTAGCATGGCCGACAGTAGCCATATTGCAAAGAAGTGATAGCATTTCTAATATCACCACCACTGGCTTTTGCTATGGATTCAATTTGTTCACCACTCACATCACAATGTTCCTCTCTGCATATCCTTGATAGAACTTTCTTCGTGGAATTAACCGTGACAGGATTAAAACTGACCTGAAATATTCAAGAAATTGTCTTAGCACAAACACGGGTTGTGTGGCAGAATCAAATATATATAAAAAGTATGAGCAGACGCAAGCACCTGTGAAGTCTTGTATAAGCAAGCTTTCCATTAATCACAGGAAGATCATCGATCAAAAGTATAACCGGTGTCTGAGATCCCCCAACTGCTGATGATGATGACACGAATCCGTATTTTCTTGTTCGCTCAACAAAATCTTCAAATTCGCCTAACTTTGACGTGTATCTCAACCCTAATCCAAGATATGTACAAAGCTCATTCACTCGTGTATTAACAGAACAACAGAGAACTAGAAAGTATCTCATGGATTTAGTTTTTGTTTTATTCTTCAAGCTCCTTCTACAACAATATGATAATATAATCTCGTGTATACCTGAACTCGAATTATGCAAATATTCTTGCCATAAGGTGGGTGTCGGCATGTTCCATTCACATACTTTGAAGCTCCAGGGTGGAAGAAATTGCTTGGACCGTGGCACTGTAATAAGATAAGCACGTTATGACAAATGAGGAAATGCATGAATGATCATTTCAAGATAATTAAATAGCGTAATCAATGAGACAAATTCTCATTATCACAAAAACACAGTTCAAATATTGTTAGATATGGTAAAGCAAGAATCTTTGCTAATCAAATTCGTCTGATTCAAAGTGTCAAGAGGCTTAAAAACTAAAAATCTGTTCAAACGCTGACCATCTATCAAGACTCAAACACCTTGATTTTTCACACTGAGAAAACAATCGAAATGATAGATATCACATTCACTAAATAAACATTCACTAAATAAAAGAGAAACAAATCTGTGAATTTGTCCAATTATGAATGTCGGTACTAGTTAAAGGGAAACATAGCAGTGAATTTGTCCAATTATGAATGTAAGTACTAAAACTTGCTGCTATAAACAGTGAATGTATATTAAAGTGAATTTGAGTGAATGTTCACTGAAAAAACAATCAAAATGTGATAAATGCCATCCACTAAATAAAGGAAAAACAGAGAAGTGAATTATTCCAATTAGTACTGAAAAAGTAATGCGTTGCTCTGATCTTTGGTGAACAGCTACTTTCGATCTTGTTTTCGTCATTTTCGAACAGTTAATTCACTTGCATTCCTCCCGTAACATGTGAAAGGAAGAGGAAAAAGTGAATTGTAACCCTAATTTTTTTGAAGAAAACGAATTTCGCTGAATTGGAAGCTTACCTGAGATCTGAATGATTGAGTATTAATGCTTCCAAATTAGCGATGGAGTTTGTGTTGTGCTGAAATTCCGTCCAATCTGCGATGAATTCTTGCGTCTTTTTGGCAATCGCAGAGGGAGAGTTGCGTATGAAGTTTGGAAAGCATGAATGAAGGTTAGCGAGATATTTTTATTATGAAGGGTAAGAGTGTCTTTTTAGCTACATTTTGTCGCTTTATGCAACATTTTTTTAAACTAGTCCTATTCACTAATAAGTGAAATAATTTTGTCCTTATGCCTCATTACCCCAACTTTAAATATGTGATGAATTTTTTATTTTTCTTATACAAGGGATAATTATAGGAATGAAAAACAACTAACAAATAAACCGTAACAATATCAAATAACCTTTTTTTTTTTTTTAAGGGGATTATCCCTTACTTTCTCTTCCACATTTTCGTGTGAAACTCCAAATCCCTCGATAACTCATCTCAAACCTTTATCACAAAGATTGTAATTCAAGTCATAATTTTCTATAAACAGATCTAAATAAAAATGACAAAACATGCACATTAGATACAGCACCGTTAGATATATTTTTTATTATCATTTATACTTGGGTTGCCGTAACAGTATGTGGTTCGACCTGTGAAAGTCGAATTCATGTATCTTTGAAGTGATGCAATCGAATTCATGCATATGTGAAATGATGCATGCAATCGAATTCATGTATCTGTGAAGTGGTATACCCCTTCATCCGAATGCATGAATCTGTGAACGAAGATGGCCATTTTGTGCAAGGGGTACCTTGGCCTACAACAGAGCGCAAACGAAATCATTCCATTGTTGAAAAGCATCATCATGTTAGAAATTTTTCAAGTGTCCTCTGGTTTGATTAGACGAGTCACCGTCTGATCAAACATCGATCTCCATTGTATCATGAAAAGATTTTCGTGTGATTCCCAAATGACACCGTTGGGCGAAACATCTCTTAAAATAAAACATATTCAGAATGCCTTGGAATATTCATATTTGTCTGTTTTTATTCTGAGTATTAATCTTTCTCAACAAGCACAACATTCCCTCCCCCATTTTACCAGCTCATTTAGAACATCTCAAAAGTTTAATAATGAATTTTCTGAATTAATTAAAGAACCAATCAACTATCAAATCATCAAAATGTATGAACCAAGTAAATATTTCAACCCTTAAATCACAATGTTTGAAGAATTAAAGAAGGTTAAAAAAAAAAAAGGAAAAGGAAAAGTAGATTGATTGAAATAAATATATGTAAATTACAATTCAGGCCACATTTTTTGTGTCTGGCCTTCTTTATTCTACAACAAAAAGGAGAAACAAGCAACCTGGCCGAATTTCAATTAGTTGGATCAGTTGGTTCTGGATACCCGAAGCTTTAAGCATAAAGGATAAACAAGCAGAATCTAGCCCAGAATATATAAGCAAACTAACACGGCGAATCTGATGAAGAAGACCCAAAAAACGCGGTTTCAGTTTTCATTCGGTGGTGGATGTTGTTTATTGAGACAGAAGGGAACAAATTCGAGGCATTCACAGTCAAGAACACAACCATTTGGATCTATCTCGAAATTGCATTCATGTTCGGTGCATGGATAATTAAGCATCAACCTGCGATTAATTGCTGGAAATGAAGAAGGGTGGGTTATTAGCCATTTCCTTGGGGCCTCCTCCATTGTTGGATGTTGCTCTTCAGTTGACAGAGCTTTCACTGCAAAATTGAAAGAAAAAAGGAAAAAAAAAAAAAAAAAAACAGAAACAATTAATAATAATTATATTATTTATAAGAAATTAGGGATAATGACACAATCTGAAATATTTTTAAGTAATATGTAATTTCATATTTTTATAGGAGAAGACAAATCGCATAATTTTTATAATGGTAGAATGACAATGAATTCAAAGTGAACCTCCACAGTGAATCCCAAATCGGTGAATTTTCGACGATGAATCCCAAAAATCGAGGAATTTAAACAATGAATTTAGAAAATTAGTGAATTTCAACAATGAATTTGAACACAGTGAATTTCGACGATGAATAAATAGTTTTGTTTTTATCACAAAAGTTTAAAAGATCATTCCTCTACTCAATTGATAAATATTTCTGTGCTTCACCCTCATTCCCCCTATAATTTATTACAAATACGAACTTACTAGAGAGTAATAGGATTATGAAAGTGGTGATGAAGTACATCGTCATCTTCTGAAGTAATTTTGTATATTGCTTTTTGCATAAAAGGGATTCAATTTATAGCAATAGCATATCTATTTGATAAAGTCGTACACTATTTTTTTTTCCCCCTCCTTTATTATTATTAAAGATGTTTGAAAGTTTCTTATATATTGAGTAAATAAATGAATAAACCAATGATTGGTGAAAATATATATATTGATTTTGAGTAATTAAAAACTGTCTTCTTTTATTTCTTTATGTGATAGAACAAAGCAAAACAAGGTGAAAAAGATGCTTCGACGAGTGATGGTTGGACGGGGAAATACTTGTGTGTGGAGAGAGATTTTGAGGTGAAGTGACATGTGAAACGATCAGAACCACACGTTTAAAGATGAGAATGAAATCACACAGGTATGTATGTCTCACACGTATGAATGAACGACGAAGAACCTCCCGGTTGGACGTGGGCGCGGTCCTAACTTGCCTTGTCAAAAGGTGGGTCAGGGAAAGATTTTGGTGAGAGAGTTAATCAGTTGATCCATAGCATTGACTTGAGAAACACGCAAAAAGCCTTTCAGAATTTGATCATGAATATATTGGTAGTCAATTGCCATATGTATAGGTTTCATGTGTTAGTGAAAGACCAGATTGGCGTAAATTTAAGTGGTGCCAAGATTATCACGCTAAACCACAGATGGCATAGAGATTGGAAAGCTAAGATCCCAAAGAGGAAAAGTTACCCATTCTACCTCGATTGTGGCAATGACAACAGAGAGACATTTAGCCTCAGTAGATCAGTGAGCAGTGGTGGTTTATTCTTTGAACTCCAAGAAATGGGGATGCGGTCTAGATATACAACATAAGCAGTGGTGGAGTGAAAAACTGTCTTTTTCACCACCTCAGTCACCATTCAAGAAATTAAAACATGTAAACTATGTCCACTAGGTATCTTAAAAAGCACTTGACATAAGACAAATTAAAATGTCAATGGGTTGGTGCATGTGCTGAGAGATAAAGTATTGTATTTACCACAAATGAAATATCTGGACGAGTAAAAAGTAAATATTGTAAGCGACCAATCACAATTCGATACTGTTTGGGATAATCAACAAGAGTGCCAAGAGAGCTAGTTATTAACGACAAAGAAGAGATATCCGCTGGTAAAGGCGTAGCAACTGAGTTGGCATTCGGTAGTTGATGTTTGGTAAGTAGCCGAGTAATGTAGCGCTTCTGAGAAACATGGGATGTTTAAGGGCTTAGATGGTTGTGGTCGGTTCGGTTGGAAGAGGAAGAGAGACGAGTAAAAAGATTGGAATTACCGTCTCTTGTAATATTGATCTCTAATAGATTTCACGACAAATCATATCTTGAATGAAATAGAAATTCTCGACAGTCAAAGATGGTTTGAAGACTTTTTATTATTTATCGCCATCAGTTTCAAGTCCAGCTGGATATATATATATATATATATATGTTATAGTTTATTTTCTTCTATATAAAGTCTTTTTTTTGGAAACCCTTGTAATTTTTACAGAAAATTAGGTTTTAGTCCACTTTCCTCCCTGTATATAAATTTTACTTTGTATTTTTTTTTTTTAGATTTAAGGACAAAATAATTTCATTCGGACTAAACTACTCCTACTAACACAAATATCTCGGCAGTGTTCAGCCTTCCTTTCAGAGATAGAACTGTTCTTCAATTTGCTTTGGTTTATCTGACTGGGAAGAAATAATTGGGTCTTCAATTGGATTGCCCCTCAATTTCTAGAGTTTCTATTAGTGCTAATTCTTTCCTTAAGGAGTACCAATCTGCTTCTTTGGTGGACGATTTATCTTCTTGGCCGGAGCCCTTACAATCTCGGTGGATCAAGCCAAAGATCGGTTCTTTAAAAACTAATGTCGATGCGGGGTTTTGCGATGGCATTGGAAGTGCAGATTATATCAAGTGATGGATTCTTATTGGCTGCAATCTCGTTGAATTTGCAGAAGATTTCATCGGTTGAACACGCAGAGCTTTCTGCAATTCAAATCGACATCAGTTTTACGGATTCTGGGGGTACTATTATTACAGGTGCAATTATCAATTTAGAGGAAGCCATTCTTGCAAATTTGACTAATTCGAAGGTATCTACTTCTGCTAATGTTACTGTTCCTAGCATTTCAAGTTCTAAAAATTCTATAAATTTGCATATTGAGTCTGATAATTCACGTATTGAGTCTAGGATCGCTCTCGCAATCCAGGGGTTGAGAGGAATCCCAAGCGAGTATTAAACGCCATGGTAGATATTGAAGCTACCATCGTCAACTCTTTTGATAACCATGGAGCTGAAACTAATAGTTCTGTTGAGAACACAAATAATGGTAAGTCTGTTGTGGTTGATGATATTGGTGATCATACAATTTAAGGGTTGGTTTAAGGATGCATTTATGATGTTTTAAAGAATATTGAATGTGTTGTTCACTTGGTTCATATCATTAAGCTTTCTAATACACAAGTTTTGGGGGGTGTTACTGTGTTATTGTTAATATCTCTATGTGTTGTGAGATTTTCAGCCATATATACGCCAAGAATAAGGCTGAAAATCATATTTTGGGGCAGAAAACCAAGTGTTTCAGGGCTGAAAAATGGTTTGAACATCGAGTGTATGATGTAGAAAATTTGATATCATTGTAATATGTTGAGCTTGTTAAGGTATGTTGTGTGTTTATTCTTATTATTTAGTGACTTCTTTGAAATCTTCAAATACTATTATTGACTTCATCTTGTTGCCTTCTTCTACTTTGTTCAAATATACAGAAAGTTGCAATGTTTTTTTTTTAAAGAATCGGTTGTAGTGTGCTTCAAACCCCCTCCCTTACATTGGGAAGCATACTAATGATGATATTTCAGTCATTAATGGATAAGAAATGCAATGTATATTTGTTTTCTATGGTTATTAGTACTGAAAAGTGTTTTGAGAAGTTGAAGAGGAAAACAGAATTGGTTGTGTTACTGTGTTACTGTTAACATCGCTATGTATAGTACGTAAAAGGTGTTATTGAAGGCATATGGTGTCATTATTTGGTTTTAATCTTTCCTTGCATTCCACTATTTGTTGTGGTGTGGTTTTGTCCTAGGTTATTGAAGGTTGTTGATTCAAATGGTGGACAATGTTGGTGTTTTTTTGTTTTAGGAGCCTAGATTCTTTATTGATGAGGCCGAGCTGCTGTAATTTAATGCATTTTATGCTTCATAAATCTTTCATGAAGTTTGATGTGGTGCGAGTTTGAAGGATAAAGGTCTATAGATGGTAAAACATACTGCTTTTGTCTTCAACAACTTGAACAATGTTTTAAATCCCCTGATAGGCTTTTTGATTATATCCAAAAGTATTAGGCTTTTATTCTCTTAATTCCCCGAGAGTTGCATCTCCATAATGCTTTGATAGATTGTTTCATTATGATATCCAACATTTTTTTGATAGATTGTTGTATTACGCAATGTTACTGGTGATATTTTGTCTGTTAATGAAACGTGTTACTGTGTTACTGTTACTGTTACTGTGTTAGTGTAAACACTGTGATAAAATTCGGCTTTCAAATACTACGTCGAAAGGGTATCAAATGAGGTCGCAAAATGAAGAGAAAAAATATGAACTTTGGTGAAACAATTTTGATGATCAGTGTTCTAAATAGAAAGTTACGGTCGTTTATAAGAAAAACGCTCCGGTTAATGCAAATATTTTTTTGGCATTCAAAATATACGTCGGAAGGGTATCGTATGAGAGATCAAATTAAAGTGCAAAATAAATTATGAATTTTGCGAAAAAAAAATCGATGATTGGAGTTATAATCAAAAGTTACGGGTTTTTGAAAAAAAAACAAAAAACAAAAACAGTGCATTTGATAGGTAATGTAAACCTGATGTACCTGGCGACACGCATTTATGTAGGACCAATTTTGTCCGTGTCAAATTTTTTTGTTCTTTTTGTAACTAAAAAAAAGAGTGTGTTATATTTATTCATTTTGTAATTTTTTTTTTGTTATTTTCCCTCAATCCCCCTAATTTTTATTATATAAGAGGAAAAGAGTAACAAGGTTTTGGGCCACTCTCCCCTACACACACCAAAAAAAAAAAAAAAAAAAAACAGATGTCCTCAATGTACTTTTTCCACCTCCTTAAAATCCTAGTCCAAAAAACTCGTTGTCGAAAAAACCGGGTGCTGGGAAAAGAGATGGGTCTCCAGACATTGGAATAACTAGCCAAAAAAGGATATCTAAATCCAGAGAAAAGAAAAAAAAAATAAAAAAATAAAAAAATAAAAAAAGCTAGAGAAAAAGAAACTTGCGAACTTAAAAACAAAATCAAAGCATATAAAGTCTTGTTTTTTTTCTAATGAAGTTTTTGATAGAGCGTATTTCTTCTAGAAAAGTTGATTCTCACTATTTCGTTAAAAACGAATCGTGATAGAATTTCGTCTTATCCTAATTGGCTTAGTGAGGCTGATTACTTGCTTCTTGCTTCGTGCAATAATAAAACTTAATTTTTTTGTAATAAAAAAGTGCCCTAATGAAAAGTTCATTTTTGTTTAATTATAGCAAGTTTAGATTATCTCTTATTGTTATTTTCTCTAATTTAAATTCTTATTTTGTCTTTTGTCAAAAAAAAAAACAATTCTTATTTTGTAATTATTTCTAAATCCCATTATTTAGAACTTGTCTATTTTTTTACCATCATCCCCATCTTCAAAAGATGACAAAAATTATTAAAAATAATAATAATAATAATAAGTGACAAGAATTTAGACTTGGTCATTATAATAAGAGGTGTCATGTTTGAATGGTGAAGCTTAATGTAACTATAATTATGATGAATTATTTCTCTATGATGCCTTTTTTTTTATTACATTTGAAAAGAAGAACACTATAACTATTTACAACCACAATAATAGACTAATACATCACATAATGTGGGTACAACTTTCCTAAAGAGGAAACTTAACACCACGTAATGTGGTTACAACTTTCCTAAAGAGGAAAACTACATTGAATGGCTCTCATATTATTGCCTCTAGAGGATTGAACTTGTGGCGGACCCAGATTTTTTTTTTCAATGGTGGGCGAACTCTCACTAAAATATGGTAGCGAAATTTTTTCTAAAAAAGAAACGAAAAAAAGGATTAAAAAATACGTAGCAAGGTTAATACTTAGGCACTGAACCAATCAACCTATAAGGAGACTTGTGGCGGACCCAGATTTTTTTTTTTCAATGGTGGGCGAACTCTCACTAAAATATGGTAGCGAAATTTTTTCTAAAAAAGAAACGAAAAAAAGGATTAAAAAATACGTAGCAAGGTTAATACTTAGGCACTGAACCAATCAACCTATAAGGAGACTTTTGTTAAATATGTTCACAATAATATACAAAGAGATTTTTTTTTTTTTTTTTTTGAAACGAGCCTTTATTTATAAAAAATAAAACGGGTGCTAAAAGCTTTGCACCAGAAAAAAATACAAGGTTCAAAAGCAAAATTCAAAAAACAAAAACAAGACATACAAGAATTACTCTTGCCATGCTAGAGCGTAAGTTTTTCGCTTGTCGTGTGACTTGAGACACAAACATGAGGTGGGGGTCTTTCCACTTTGTCGAGTCATGAACACCTTTATTTCTCCAGAACCATATTCCATTAACCACTTCCCTCCAAATATAGTTCCAGTCTTTAGATCCGCTGGTGGATAGATTTTCATCCATCCAAGTATCTATGCTTCTTACTCCAAAGAACTGACTCCACTGACTTCTAGGTAGCAATGACGTCCACGCTTGGGTAGCCCAAGAACAATCTCGAAGCGCATGAAGGGGTGTTTCAGCTTCTACACCATGACAAGGCGGATGGGAGAGGGATGATGTACCTCTTAGCCAAGAAATCAAAGGTAGGTAAAGCTTTATGTTTTAGCATCCGAGAGAAAGAAGTTGGTTCGAGTCGGGCCTTTTAGCTTCCAGATTTGTTTCCATTGCTTAATATTATTCGAATTTTACGTTCGTCTCTCCACTCGTCAATTTGTAAAAATAACCGGAGGAAACCGAATACTTACAGCAGGATCATATTTCCGGCTAAAACCATCGTGCAATGCGTATCATACCTTTCCACAAACCTAGAATAGGTTTGTGCAAATGCCTCTCCATATGCGGGAGCAACCCGGTTTGGGTTTAGAGCATAACTTCGGTGTATTTATGAGATAGGACTTTAATCCAGAGTTTGTTCTGCTGATTGATCAACTGCCACACCAATTTGCCTAAGAAAGCAATATTCATTTCGAAAACTTTTCTAATGCCCAAACCCCCTTCTTCCCTTGGTTTGCAAATATTATCCCAAGCCACTGTATGCAATTTCCGATCATCTTCAAGATGATCTCCCATAAAAATCTCGACACACTTTATCCAACGCAGCCACACAGGTGAGAGGAATTTGAAAGGTTTGCATATGATAGTAAGATTGCGATGCAAGCGAACTTTTAATCAAAATTGTCCTACCAGCCTTAGACAGGGCCTTGGATGACCAAGATGAGAGTTTAGCCTTCATTTTATCAAGCAATGGTGTGAAATGCGCAATCTTAAGTCTGCCTTGGATTAGAGGTACTCCAAGATAAGTGCCTATAGACGGTGCATACTCCATTGACAGTTTTCTTGCAATATTATTTCTATTTACAGCACTGACATTGCTTGAAGTATAGAAACTTGATTTTGTCAAACTTACCTTTTGCCCCGAGCCTTTACAGAAATCTTGAAGGGTTTTCTCCATGCAACTAGCTTGGTCTTCGGTTGCTTCCCCAAAAAGGAGTAAATCGTCAGCAAAGAAAATGTGTGATATAGGAGGTCCCCCTTTAGATATTTGCAGCGGTTTCCATCTACCATCAGAAACTGCTTTGTTGATCATCATGCTTAGTACTTCCATGCATAGCACAAAGAGATAAGGGGCAATCGGATCCCCTTGTCTTATTCCTCTGCTAGGTGAAAAAGCATCCAACTTCATACCATTCCAGAGAACTGCCAATCTAACTGAGGTGATAGTGTTCATAATCAGATTCAGAATGGACTCCTTAATGCCAATAGTCTTCAGAATGTTCCTCAAAAAATTCCAATCAACTCTGTCATAAGCTTTTTCCAAATCAACTTTCACAATCATATACCCTTTCTTTCCCTTCTTGTTATGTAAATGGTGTACTACTTCCTGGGCCAGTATGATGTTTTCAGCACTGCTTCTACCTGGTATGAAAGCACATTGGCTACTATGTATTAACTCCCCCACAATCAATCTCAATCTGTTTCCCAACACTTTGGTCACAATTTTTACAATGACGTTAGCCAAAGCAATAGGTCTGAATTGGGAAGGTTTTTCCGGAACATCTACCTTGGGAATGAGTGTTATAAGGACCTCATTGATATTTGATGGAAGGCATTGATCATCAAAGGCTTTCTTCACAAAACTTATCACAGAGTCCCCTATAATACCCCAGCCTTTTTTATAAAAGATAGGAGGTAGCCCATCTGGACCTGCCACTTTATAGGTCCCCATGTCGAAGCATGCTTCCTCTATCTCCTTTTCACTCACATTTCTATTAATAATCTGTAAAGATGCCTGAGGGAGTTGTGGGAAGCTGAACACACAATTGCATTGGTGCGTCTGCACCTCATTTGAGTATAACTCGACAAAAAAGTCCCTTACCATATTTTTTACCTCTTGTTCTTCACTGGTCCAGACTCCATCAGCCTTCTTCAACATTTTAATTGAGCTCTTTTGTTTTCGTTTGATGGCCATTAGATGATAGTAGTGTGTATTTCTTTCTCCCTCTATCAGCCATTGCAGTTTTGATCGTTGATGCCATAGGAGCTCTTCTTGATTAAGTATATCATTGTATTCCTGTTGAAGTTGTCTCTCCAAATTATTTAAGAAATCCGAGTAGTGGCTACTCAACGCATGCTGGATCCCATTTAATCTGTTCAAGCAGTTTGTTTTTCTATGAAAGATATTTCCAAAGACATTTCTATTCCACTTTTGAACCTCTGTCATGAAATTCCGTATAATATCACCCATATTTGGATTAGAGTTATCCCAATTTTGCTCCACAAATTTCATAAAATCTTCATGTTCCAGCCAAGCATTTAAGAATCGACCCACCTCCTCATTGAGAAAATTTTCTTTTTTGATTAACACTAAGTAATAGAGGACAATGGTCGAGTGAAGTTTCGGTAGATGCAGAAGATTAGCTTCTGGGAATAACATAGTCCATTCAGCAGTAGTCCAGACTTGATCTAACCTTTCTAGTATTCGAATGCCTTTATGGAGAGGCCCTGTCCACGTAAATCTTGGACCATGGAAATGCATATTCAGAAGCTTGCAGTAATCAGTCATTACTCTCATCTTTTCCACATTGATGCCTCCTATATATCTTCCACCATACTTGTCCTCTTGCTCAATCACTTGATTGTAGTCCCCTATCATACACCATGGATAAGTCATCACATTCGACAGCTTCATCAAATACTGCCACAAATCATTTCTGATACTAGGTGTAGGAGAAGCATAAATTATAGAAAGAATCCAAAGGATCTCTCTGTTTTGGCAAACTGCCATATTCAGGCATTGGTTTGTGCTAGAGATATAATGAAGCTGCACCTCCTTATCGTTCCAGAAACACCAGATGCCACCTGAATACCCCCTAGCTTCAACACACAAAACTTTATTATAATTTGGCTGTTCAAGAATCTGCCAGGCTCTGTCACTCCCTGCTCTTGTTTCCACCAGACCCAAGATATCTGGTTTGTGTGTACTGTCACGGATTTTATCTATGCAAAACAAACAAGTAATATAATTTATAAATCCGGTATTCCCCAAGTGTAGGGATCGTAGTATAGCGATTAATACCGGAGTCGGTCACAGGGAATCGGGGTATCTAGTTCATTAATTTTCCTAAGGTTGTTACTACTAAAACGAAACTAAAAAAAAAGATAAAATAAACCGACAGAGGATTGTCACCCAAAGCCGTGGAAGGATAAAAGCGATAAAAACTAAATCTAAACTACTAACTATAAAAGGAAATAAACAAGAAGATGAACATGGAGATTAACAATGAACAAACAAAATCACCCAATCCTTCAAACCCTCTATCTCTATCTAAGGTTATCTTGTGATGATTAACTAAAGATGTGGTTCACCTAATCAAAAGTATGAATCCTACTTCCGTAGATAATTCGTCTATCAATCTAACATCTTCCAATGTATAAATTGACGCAAACAAACCAAGGTGCAAGATTTTAAATCTAACAACCTAGATAATCAACCTATCAACTTCCGTTATGTCAAGGCTAAAAACCTAATCTTTCCTATGGTGATCTAGGTCTAATCATGACTTCCATCAAAATCAAACATCAAAAGCAACCATCTTCCGATATACGTGCATGAACAAATAAACGCATAGGAAAAGATACAACTTTGAATCAAAGATCAAAACATAAACTTAAATAAAAGATAGAAAAACCTGATGAAAAGAGTTACATCGTTTGAACAATCGCAGCCTCCAAGCATGAAGTGCAGAAAAACGCAGCAGCGAAATAGAAAGAAAAACGAAATAAAAAAAAAACTAATCTAATTGCCACCCCAGCCTCCCAAAGGGGGCTGGGGCGCCTAGGGTTGCTCCTTTATGATGGTGTATCAATAAGAGTCGAATATTGTGTGTTTTAGGGTTGAAATCGCGCTGCTATTTATAGGAGAAATAGGTCGGTTTTCAAGATAATGCCGTGGGCGCCCGTCCACTCAATCGACGCTTCGTCCAAGAATTACAGGCCGGTGGGCGCCCGTTTGCTATGGCGTCTAAACTCTCTGAATCAAAAACTCCTCCTGGACGCCAGTCCACTTATTTGGACGCCAGTCCACTTATTTGGACGGGACTTGGACGTGCGTTCAGCTCTTTTTCTTCCAAATTAATCTTGATCTTCATTCCAACTTCATCTCTATCTCTTCCCTTCCATGCAAATCATCACTTGAACATCTTTTAAGCTCCTTTCACCTCATGCAAGCGTACCTACATCACGATAAAACCATGCAAAGTGTAACATCTTACATCTAAAGATATTTATCCAATAAAATCACATAATTAACCCGATTTTGAACTTTAATACTTCTAAAACTCATTTGCTCAATATTTCAATATAAAGCTCGATTTCTATGAGAAACATACGAATATGGAGAGAATTGTTACAAAATATATCCTTATAAAACGTATAAAATCACCCTTAACAACTCCCCCACACTTAAACCTTGCTCGTCCCGAGCAAGACAAAACTTAATCAAGACTCGAGACATATAAACACTTATGCAAATATAAAACATATTCAAGTAGTTTAGAGGTTCACCCAAGTGCGTGTGTGCATAGCCATAGTAAATTTCCACTAAATCCACACTTGAAATTGATTCAAACAAAACTAGCCAACATCCCATTTAAATTAGAAATATAAAAATGATTATAACATGCACCTCACAAAACATACTTATTCGAAAGATAATAGGAGCATTTAAAATATTTCCGACACACTTAGAGGATAGTCCCTACAACATATCTTTCGGTTTATCTTTGGAGATGGTCGAAGATAACTAAGGTTTCCAACCATCTTTTCACATTACCATTCACTAATTTTTCTTAAAGTTCAATCAATTCCACATATATAGCATATATGCCCTCATTCCCAAAGAATAGGATGTTTCGGGATAACACCCTAGTGGACTACTATCATCAGGCAGTCGGGAGCTATTAACCTCATAGTGGTATAGGACATTTCGAGATAATGCCCTACCGCACTCAAATCATTGGCAGCTACTTCCGAAATACACATATATTATTCATATTATTCATCTTAGATTGGTATACAAACCTTAAGTTATATCCTTCCTATCACATTCAAACCTTCAGATATTCACAGTATGTCATACTTTAATTCTAAACACAAACTATTAAAATTTCCAAAATTCGTATGGAAGCAAAGAATCATGCGATAATCATCAAAAAATCTCTAATCAAATGGGCATAGCTTTAAATTATAGCTCATCATTTACTATGGCATGTGAAAAAGTAGTGTTGGGTGAAACAACTAAATTTACTAAATATGCAAAATACCGCACCAATGATATAAGAACTCGAACAAAGATATGCATTTGTTCACTTGGGACAAAACAAAAATTTAAAAATTAAGCACTTTTTCATAGAAATAAAATAGTATGGCAAATGAATGTAGATACCACATAGCTATTCCCCTCCCCCACACTTAAATTACAACATGTCCTCATGTTGTGCAGAAAATAAAGAGAAGTAAAGAACTTAGCTGATTGTCTTCCGAAAGGGAGCAACCCTGGGATGATGCGCATCACCCAGGAATGCTCGAGGATATCAGTAGATTGTGGACCATCCACCAGAAAACGGATATCGTCTAAAACTCACAAAAGCTAATGCAAATACCCTGCACTCATGAAAAACAAAGAAATACCTCGGGGGCAAGGGGGGATAGAACATACAAAGCACAAAATAGAATCGCTTCAGATGGAAAAATCAAACAGGGAAAGTACAGAACATCGAAACGTCTAAATATGGAAGTTTGATATAAGCACAAAAAGAAATAATAGCTCAGATGGAAAGATCAACACTTAAACTCAGGACATCTAAGAATAAAGCCACAGAAACAGAAACATCAAACTCCAACTAATAATGATAGAGGATTATACATGGAAAAGAAGTCGAAAGATTTTCATTAAGCTCATATAAAGATGGAACATATACATGGAATATTACACAACAAAGAAAGCTAGGTGCAACTACATGAAAATATACTACAATGCAGCCTACATGATATGCAATCCTAAAAATAAAAATGAATTACAGACAGCTCAGTGGCGAGGTTTTTCGAGAACAACCTACAAAGACTACGGCCTATCGCGAGAAACTAAATTAAAGAAAACGAGGTAGTATTACCGAAACCGACGCTGATTAACTACGCTCAGAAAAATAAAAGAAAATAGAAAAACAATGCAACTAGATGGTATGCGGCTAAATGATATGCATCTGAATGATATGCAAAAATAAAAGAAAATAAAAGAAAGAAACTAGCCCACTCATTTGCAACACGACATGTATATCATAAACGCTCACCAAATAATGACGAAGTTACGATAAACGCATGTCTTTGTCCATTACATGCGGTGTAGACGCGCTTAAGACTCATCAAAAGGTGATAGCATTATGGAAACCAACAAGAGCTATACTAAAAATGATATAACTCATATGGCCTAAGATGGTAGCATTACGGAAAACCGGCGGTAGCTACCCATCACGAGTTACAAAAACAACAAGGAAGCACATAAGTCTTAAAAGCTAACAAGATTCATCACGGCGGTATGTAGAATACGGAAACCGACATTAGCTACTAAATAATAATAAGAACAGTTATAGCTTACGAGAACCGACAGTCACTATAACATGCATGGATGAATCATGTAACCCTAGATAGACGACAACAGGAACAGCATAAGTCATATTAGAATCACGTCTAGCTAGGTGAATTACTCAACATGGATTGCAATAGATGGAAAGAAAACCATAACGGTGAAAGAACAGGACATCTACGCATACACAAAACGGCCACAGAGGCTCACCCATGTCAATTAATGAAGCATGTATATAAAAATTAATCAATTATTTAACACGGATCAAGATGGAAAGGTGTAAACATGCAAGTTCGAAACATCTACGTAAAAATAATTAGCCACGAAGCTCATATGAAAGTATCCACATCAAATAAAGCATTAAAAATCCAACTCTATTCACTAGAAATCGAACAACGGGCGGACGTTCACCAATCCGACACGGACGTTTAAAGCATATTCAAAGCGGACGGACGTTCGAGTAAGCGACGCCCGTCTAACTCAACGAAAAAGTACAATGAGACTCGATTTTATCGTAAAACAAAGCAAAGAACCCCTAAATCATAACCTAATATCATATCATTAAAACGAAACCCTAGTGTTTATTAATAACGAAAACAAAACTATGAAACCTAAATTCACGTTTCATAAATTGAGTAAAAAACTTCTTGCACATTCTTAACCCAACGGTCATCGAAACACGGCAAAAATAAAAACTCTCAATTTATTTAACGCTACTTTTATTGAAAACTACCTAAAAATATACGGAAACAGAAACCTAAACCGGAACTACGAAAAATTTAAAACAGAAAATACTAACTACATGAAAAAAAAAAAAACGTGTTGAAATCTTCTGAGCCCAAAATGGAAGGGAAAACAGTGGATTTTGACCTCGAAAACGGTGTCGGACGGCTGCGGCAGTCCCGCCACGTCGTCGGCGTCGGAACGAGCTTTCCGAATTGGGGTCCTGCGTTCCAAACGGACACTCGAGCCAAAAGTTACGGCCAAAATACTAACGAGTGCCAAAACGATCCCTTTTATCCAAAAATGTGACCGTGAAAAACTTGGAGTCAGATGATTCAACCTTAGAACCCTACCTACGAAACCTATCTACGAAAAACAGAAACCCTAAACCACGATACCTACCTAAAACAAAAAAATAAATAAAAAAATCGCGGTGAGACAGGCGAGGCCAGGCGCCGTCGATTCTTCGGACGGACGTCTCGATCAAGAAAGAATGTGACGGGCGTCCAAGTTCTTGGGCCGCTGTCTGCCTGGGCAAAACACATACAGAGACGATCAGATTTGGACGGACGGGCGTCTAATAGCTCAGGACGCCCGTTTACGTTCAAACTGAAGCACATAAACGCTGCTAAACACGAAAACTGGTCCAAACTAAACACGAAAACTAAACAAAACCCTAATTGGAACCTAAACACAAACCTATGAAAAATTAATAATCACTAGATAACACAAACTACCTACGAAAAACAAAACATAACAACTTTAGAAAAATACATAATGAACTGGACAACCGCACCGATTCCCCGGCAACGGCGCCAAAAACTTGTCACGGATTTTATCTATGCAAAACAAACAAGTAATATAATTTATAAATCCGGTATTTCCCCAAGTGTAGGGATCGTAGTATAGCGATTAATACCGGAGTCGGTCACAGGAATCGGGTATCTAGTTCATTAATTTTCCTAAGGTTGTTACTACTAAAACGAAACTAAAAAAAAGATAAAATAAACTGACAGAGAGATTGTCACCCAAAGCCGTGAAGGATAAAAGCGATAAAAACTAAATCTAAACTACTAACTATAAAAGGAAATAAACAAGAAGATGAACATGGAGATTAACAATGAACAAACAAAATCACCCAATCCTTCAAACCCTCTATCTCTATCTAAGGTTATCTTGTGATGATTAACTAAAGATGTGGTTCACCTAATCAAAAGTATGAATCCTACTTCCGTAGATAATTCGCCTATCAATCTAACATCTTCCAATGTATAGAATTGACGCAAACAAACCAAGGTGCAAGATTTTAAATCTAACAACCTAGATAATCAACCTATCAACTTCCGTTATGTCAAGGCTAAAAACCTAATCTTTCCTATGGTGATCTAGGTCTAATCATGACTTCCATCAAAATCAAACATCAAAAGCAACCATCTTCCGATATACGTGCATGAACAAATAAACGCATAGGAAAAGATACAACTTTGAATCAAAGATCAAAACATAAACTTAAATAAAAGATAGAAAAACCTGATGAAAAGAGTTACATCGTTTGAACAATCGCAGCCTCCAAGCATGAAGTGCAGAAAAACGCAGCAGCGAAATAGAAAGAAAAACGAAATAAAAAAAAACTAATCTAATTGCCACCCCAGCCTCCCAAAGGGGGCTGGGGCGCCTAGGGTTGCTCCTTTATGATGGTGTATCAATAAGAGTCGAATATTGTGTGTTTTAGGGTTGAAATCGCGCTGCTATTTATAGGAGAAATAGGTCGGTTTTCAGCATGTCGGCCGTGGACGCCCGTCCACTCAACTGGACGCTCGTCCAAGAATTCTGGACGCAGGTGGACGCCCGTTTGCTATGGCGTCTAAACTCTCTGAATCAAAAACTCCTCCTGGACGCCAGTCCACTTATTTGGACGCCAGTCCACTTTGGACGGGACTTGGACGTGCGTTCAGCTCTTTTTCTTCCAAATTAATCTTGATCTTCATTCCAACTTCATCTCTATCTCTTCCCTTCCATGCAAATCATCACTTGAACATCTTTTAAGCTCCTTTCACCTCATGCAAGCGTACCTACATCACGATAAAACCATGCAAAGTGTAACATCTTACATCTAAAGATATTTATCCAATAAAATCACATAATTAACCCGATTTTGAACTTTAATACTTCTAAAACTCATTTGCTCAATATTTCAATATAAAGCTCGATTTCTATGAGAAACATACGAATATGGAGAGAATTGTTACAAAATATATCCTTATAAAACGTATAAAATCACCCTTAACATGTACGCAGAAGTTCTTTCAAATGCAATTTGAAAGCACCGATCCTACTCTCTACGAGCCCAAATAAGGATCTCGCATAATTAACCAATATCATTGTGTTTGAGGCTTCCACCTCCTTCTCCCAAATCCATTATATCGTGGGCTGGTCTTTAGAGTCCAGTTTGCGATTACCTAAAACATTATCATTGCTCCTACCAATATGTGTGCTTTGTACTTGTTTGTCCATCCGGTGGTTTTAATTTATGATGCATCGAGTCGCATTCTTCTCATTATCGAGTATCTGGATTCTCTGCCGTCGGCATGGAGTTTGCTTGGGTGCCGTATCATTTGATGTTCTTGATTATTTGAAATGTCATGTAAGGGATTTGGTGATTCTTTGTGGGTCCTTGTCACTTTCTACGTATAGGTGTTCTTTTTTGAAGCCATTGTTTGTTTCTTTTCCACCGAAAGGATTGTCCTTTTCTTTTCATTTGTTCTCGCTGGTTTCTAGTCTCTCTTTTCCCAATGTTGTTACTTTGCCCCAATGGCCCTTCCTTGCTAAGTAATGATATGTTCGGAGGCATCTGAGCTTCATGTTGTTGTGCCACTTTACGTTTAAAAGCTTCCACTGGGTCTAAAATCGCCTCTAGCTCCTCTTCTGCCATTGTTGTGTCCTCAGTCTCATCTACCAACACATTGAATCTGGACCCTGCCCTTCCTTGATCAAATTGAGGGGATTGGCTCTCGGCCCTAAATCCCTGATTTATCACCTCATTTTGTTGTCCTTTATTAGTTGCAGCATGGTTTGGCCTTCGATCACTATTTCCCTTCTGTGGTTGATTGGGTTTACGTCTTCTTGTTGGAGCTAACATCCAGGGCCCAAAAGGTTTTTCAGGGGTAGGGCCTTGAGGTGCTTGTGGATTCAAGAAATCTTGTACTGGTCTTCGAGATGTATCTTCATTATCACGTTGAACCGAAGGACAATTCTCAGTTTTGTGGCCATACCTCCCACATTCAAAGCAAGAGAGCTGTAAGCCTTCATATTCCACCTGGAATTGGAATCCTTTGAGTACCACCCTGGTTCTAAGTACCTTATGCAGATTCATTTCTACACACACTCGTGCAAACCTTCCTCTTGTTGAATCAGTGGTAACAACATCCACCCTTATAGGTTTACCCACTCTTTTAGCTAATCTCAAGATAAATTCATGGTCATCGAACAGCTCCAAAGGGATTTGTGGGAAACGAATCCAGACCATTGTTGAGTCTATCTTCTCCTGAGATGGTACAAAAAATGGCCTCCATTTTCTGACAGTCAGGTAGTGTCCCTGAATGACCCAAGGACCCTTCTCCAAAGCAGTTACGTAATCTTCTCTACAGCAGAATCTCACCACATAGAAGCCCAATTCAAGATCCACAATGTCAAGTCTGCCTTTTGTGCACCACAGATTATGTAATCGTTCCTGTAAAATTTTGAAAGACACATTTCGGCCAAGTACCTTGATTATAACCGCTCTCCGCCATTGCCGCCAAAGGTCTATACAGTCCACCACTTCCAACTCAACTGGATCATCATCTACCTCTGAACCATGCCAGTTTTCTGCAATCCGCATAAATTCTGAGATATCCGATTCATCTTCTCCATCACCGAAATAGAGCTGGTCCTTGAAATTCAGGCCCCTTACAACATCGACGCCGCTCCGATTTCCCCATGGTGCTGCCTCTTTTGGTCGTTCCACACTAGTGCGGAGTAGATCTTCCTCCTCAGTTGTCTGATCGACTCGCATGTCCTCCATTGTTAAAGCCTAAAATCAAATTGCTTAATGCAGCTATCTTTTACAAAAGATTTTTAATATTATTAGAATGATATACTAGTAATTTCGCACCGAAATTTGAGTGGGGCCATGTCTCCCTACCTAAATGGGTCCGCCACTGATTTGAACCTCAGCTCTAGCCAGTTTAGCTAGGTTTCATCGGCACTTCTCTATGATGCCTTTGATATGTTTTTTTTAGGCGGCTTTTATCGGCACCATGAATTTACTAGACACCTTTTATTTTACTATTTTTCAATTACTTCACTACACTACCAAATCACTAAAAGCACCACATCAATTAAATAACTTTTAAAAACTTTAAACTTTAGTCCCTCAGCTTTTAAAAATTATAAAATAACACTTTTTAATCCCCATTAACTTTTAAAATAATAACTAACATCACCTACCTATCTTCTTTCTTCCTTATTTTTTTTTCATTTGAACCAAACACAAAAAGAAAAAGTTGGCCGGAGAACTTGAATCAAAACCAAAACATTTTATTAAATCCAAAAAAGCAAATAAATCAATATAAACAGCTTCAAATCTGAAAACTAATGCTTAAAGGCGGCGGGTTTAATCGAAAAAGTTCGCCGGAGGAAAAGGCGGTGGTTTTCAATTTTTTTCCGTCGGAAAAGAAACCATTCCGGCATTTGCGATGAAGATGACTCATAACGTCACTTGTACTGACGTTGATTTAGTGCTACAACACCAAGACAACTGACGTTTTAAGAAATCTGAAAACTAAAGCAAACGTTGGAACGTCGATAGGCCTGACGTTGTAATAGCAAGACAACGCCAGTGTGGGTGACGTTTGTGTAACGTCGATTACTCCGACGTTGTTATACATTTGGAACGTCAGTTTGGCTGACGTAAAAATTTTCTCTAACGTTGTTTACATATTTGTAATGTCGACGGTTCCGGCGTTTATGTTTACATAAAACGTCTATGTTATTACCCATTGACCTATTCGGGTATAAAGAAATGAATTTAATGATGAAGATGAAGAAAGTTGTAGTATTTGGGTTAATGTTGATGATTTGGATGAAGATTAAATTTGTGGATCGTTATGGTGATGAAGAAGAAGGTTGTGTGTGGTGTTTATTAATGAAATTTTTGTTGAAGATAAAGATGAAGATGAAAGAAGGATGATGATGAAGATGAAGAAGGATGATGAAGATGGGTGTTTTGGATTAGGATTAAGATTAAGATTTTTTGAAGATATGGATTATTGGTTAATGTTAAGATTATATTATTAGTGAAGGACTAAAATGTTCTATTAATTTAATAAATGACTTGATTGTAATTTTATAAAATTGTGGTATATGAAGTAATGTTTTTATTTTTTTTGTGGTGCCTAAATTAGAAAAATAATAAAAATATTCAATGTGGTGGCAAAAGAGATTTATAGGTGCTTAAAAGTAATCGTGTGATCATGTAAGTTTCACGATGATCTTAGTAAGCCGTATTTTTTTATTGTTGTTGTGGCATTTATTTATGACGGTGTCATTTTTATATAATTTAAGAGGAACTGTGCGAAATATAGTTTTTTTATTTCTCATAGACGGCACAAAGGTCTTGGTTGGCTTGCTACTTTATTACTTGTTATATTAAATTAGTTATTACCAGTAAAATTGGACGTAGTGTGTTCCCATGCTAAATATTTTAACTTGTTCAGTGTAAAAGAATTTAATGAGATTAAATACAAAGTTAGTAAAATATGAATCCACAAATCATAATCAAAATGTTATATTTTTATGTTGTAACTTGTTAAGTGTATAACAACTTATGACGTTAAATACCGAGTCACTAAAATATGAATCCATAAAACATAAGCACCACGCATAATTTGCTATCACCCTTCTCTGGTTGATTTCAGTGTTTCGAGATCCATTGAAAGCCTTCACATAATTGTTGTACAACCAAGGGTTTTTATCTTCTGATTCAAAGGCTCAACCCTTCTCTATAGAGGTCACAACCGTCATTGTTGATAGTCGTCATCAAGGTTCATCGTATTTGTATTTTTTTGTGCTTGGACGCAGCGGGTTCAAATCTGTGAAAATTCACAACAATGTTGATGAAATTCAAGCAAAGAAAAAACCATAACAAACATTAGAAGTTCTAACAAAGAAAAAATGGTGCAATCTTTAATTTTTTTTGGAGAAACTTATATCATTGGGAATGAAAAGAAATCCATAAAACACATAATTTGCAAAATATCTACCTTAAGGTAATTTTAGCTTGCAGTCCTCAAATCACCGACAAGGTAGAATCTCCGGCCTTAAGATCCAACTACTCTTAAAAGAGATATCAAACTTAATCATTAATTAAAAAAAAAAATACATCTGAATCAAAAAAAAAAAACAAAAAAAACAAAAAAAAAAAGAAAAAAACATCTGAAAGAAACAACAACTTACCTTGAAACAAATACCTGATATATTGATGGAAATAATTCTTCCACAGGCAACAACAAAACACAATAGGGTTTCTTCACCTGAAAAATAGATCACAAACATCAGCAATTTTGGCTAACTTGAAAGAGTAACCAAAGATGAAATATTGAAAAATTCAAACGCAAAAACTAAGAATGAATACAAAATTAAAAATCAGATCTCAAAAATTAGAATGGTTAACATGTGACCTTGAGAATTAACAGAAATCAAAGGTAAGAGATGTTTACAGAAGAACATAATCAAAGGTAATATTTTTCCCAAATCGAATCGTGTGTGGAACCAATTAAAAACCGTATGAAGAGAAAGGGAATAAGCAGATTTTTTTTATTATTTTCCCTCTTCTTTACCTGATGAATAATCGTGTTAATCATTCATTCACATAAGTCTCACTTGTTGATCAAGAGCGACACTCAAATTTGGAATGCTAGAGACACTGCAACTTTGTTCCTAACTCCGTTGTTCCTCATTTTCTAACCTTAAGAAGAGCCAAGGACGGAGCCAGGATTTTGATTCAGGATTGGCTAATGGACTATGTCGAGTTCGTCGGGTGGGCTGAATTAAGAATATTTTAGGAATTAAACTGGACTACCTAGATTTATTAGTGTAATATTTTTTTATCCGGATGGGCTTAGCTCCTTAAATTTATACATGGCTCCGTCCCTGAGAAGAGCTGCTTCGAAGTTAACTGTTCAATTTCGATACGTACACAAATACCTTATCAAAATCATTGCCAGCTTCCTCATAATATATTAGTTGTAAAAGGCTAAACATCTCTGTATTTACTAGTACGCTGCTATTAAGCGAGAAAACTTCACACGTTCGAAATATTAGTTGGGAGGCATCAAGAGTAGCATAACATGCTCAGCATACAAATTATTTATATGTTGGTCCCTTGGAAGGCCAACACAAGTTTAGAGGGGAGTGAATAAACTTGTCACCAAAAACTAGATTTGTAACGATTAAGGTTCAGTTTTAACTTGTGTGGAGTTGAGCTGACTAAGCTGAGTCTAAGTCAAACTGACTTATAACAAAACTGAGTCAACCGGCAGCGGATTTAAGTTTTAGCCTTTATCTGGATCTTGTTGATTCTATAAGAAAAAACTGAGTATGCAAAACTGAATTCTGGTGAATGTCTTTGTGAACTGTGAGTAAGTATAACAATCTGATTCAATATGTTGTATAAACAATAATAAATGTTGTATAAGTAAATGACTGAATGTAAATGCGTAAAGTAAGTAGAGCAAGAAATATAGTGGTTCTAGGTGGTGTAATCTTGTACGTCCACTCTTCCTCTGTGATGTAGGAGGAAAATTCGACTAGAACTTTCTGAGGCAAGCTGTTACAAAAAATCCTAAATGATAGTCCTTGACTAATCCCTAGTGTCACTATCTAAACAATCAAAGAACAGGTCGGATTGCTGCTCTCCAACTGCTTGAACCACTGGCCCTTGGAGGGTTGTATTGCCTCTTCACCAGCTACCACCACAACCACAGTCTACCCGACTGCAAATGACAATTGTCCTTGGCAAATCCTTGACCGGATTGCTTCACAGTCTAAACCTTTGATTAAGAATCAAATTTGAGCTTGATTCTTGCTTGTGGTTCTTCAAAGTGTCGAATTCTGGATTTGATCGATATAGCTTGAACACTTAAAGAAATCTAGATATGATCTTGTTGAGCGCAGATATTGATAGCAATTCGGATGAACTAGACTTGTGCACAAAAACGCTTGTAATCTTGTTAATTCGGTTGGTTGATTCTTGATTCCAAGTCATCTATTTATAGTGTGAGGTCCAACGTTCATCTTGCTTGAATTTGAATTGTATCAACGTCTATATTTTCGTATGTCAGGTGTCAGTGACCTTTCTGACATGTCAGTTCTTCATCCAATTAAAATCCTTGATTTATAACGTTCGAATGTATTTTCAGTTGCTTGGATGGCTGACTATAAAATTGAGTGTCATGTTCAGTTTTATACTGAGTGTGTTAGTTTTTAGTTTGTTAACTGACTTAGAGAATTAACTGAGTTTTTACTCTTTTTCAAAACTTAGTACTCTATTTATCTGATTTTATATGACTGAATCAGATTACACCATTCCTTAAACAAATCATCTAAGATATCATTGTCCTTATGATTCTTAGGTCTTCTTCAAGATTCATAAAGTCGATTCGTGCCATCACTTACCGAATTTTAACTTTACAATCTCGGCTTAAGTCTTCATAATCGAGTTTGAACCCTCGCTTCTTCAATCTTCTACAATCGAGTCTGTGTCCCTCGCCTTCATATCTTGAGTTTTTCCCTCGGTTCTTCATTTAGATAAGTCAACCAAGTCTGTGTCCTCAAAGAAACTTACCTTCTTCTGCCTCGATTACGACTTGATTTTTAGGTGTACATCTTCGCTTTTATGTCATGTTCTAGTTTTCTAGATGATTTCCGATTCTCGCTTTCTGACACTTCTATCTATTACAGTGCTTGTCTGATATAACCTATACAATTATCAGACTCTAGTAAAACCTATACATTCAGTTCTAGACATCTTTTAGCTTTTCACTATAACAGCTAGTTTCAACACTTAATCGATGGGGTGTAAACAAATAAGTAACTCAATAAGATGAATCATCATCAAAACTAAAATTTTATTTCCAACAATTTCCCCCTTTATGATGATGCCAAAACCCTCCTTAAAAGAAAAGCTTAAAGATATAAACAATGCAAAACAAGGTAAAACTGAAAACTGGATTTCATTAGGATTGCAAAGACTTGAACTAGTTACACAGTTGATAATAAACTAAAATAAAAGCTAAACAGCTTTCTGTGTAACTAAGATAAATTTCCTTTCCTTATCATGAAGACGATAATCATTTTTTAGCTTTGAGTCTTCCTTGTGAAATGTCCTGAGATAATCCACTTGGCTTGTTAGCTTCCACCTTCTCCATAGAGCTAACTTAGGAAGATGTCTTTCATCCTTGTAATAGTCTTCAAATTCTGCAATATCAGCCTTCATCTGTTCTCTCTTATCTTTGATTTGAAGCTTCTCTTCAATCCTCTTCAAGTTCTTGTAATTAGCCATCTTCTGATTATGATAGAGATCAGATAAGAAATAGGCAAGAGATTCTTCATAAGTTTTATCTCTCAGATTTTTTGCCTTGACATATGATCAACAACAAACTTCATCCACAGATCTTTTGTCAGAGTAGCTCTCCTATCTCCAGGTTGACTATACTTTGCAATGAGCTGCTCTTCATTAGTTCTTTCACATTCCGAACATAAGGATCTGCTGCTGATTTGCATAATTTCAATTTAGCTTCAAGCTTCAGCTTTTCTTCTAGTAACCTCAGCTTTTCTTCTTCATCTTCCCTCTTGGCATTATACAACTGAGTAATCAGCTATTGAGTTTCCTTTTGGTCTGCTGAAATGTCTTTTTGAGAAGTAAGAACTTCTTTGAGCTGAGTTTCTAACCCATAGATTCGCTAATTTAAGTGTCATTCTGCTTGAGCGTGAATTTCTCTATCTTCTATAGTTGTAGTCTCAAGTTTCTCCTTTAGACTGAGAATTTCTGAGACTGAGTTTGAAGTGGATTTCTTGATAGTAGCCAACTTAGTATGAACTGAGACGTCAGTTTTCTTTCTGTAATCCAGGTATCTGGAAATTTGTGACAAGAGTCCATTATACTCGTCCTTTTGGTTGAGCATAATCTTCAAATTTTCTTGTACTTTGCTCAATTCTTCTGTTGTGATCTTCTCGGATGGATCTTCTTCTTCTGTTTCTTGGATTTTAGACTGAGTATCATCTTCAATTATCATCAGTTGCTGATTATCATTTCCTTCAGCTGCTTGCTGATTGTCAGTTGTATGGTTCTCAACTGGCAATTCTTCCTGCTGAGTGACAGTTTGCTCTGCTTGTCCTTTAGGTTGAGTGTCTGACTGTAAAACTGTACTCTTTTCAGCTTCTTTTCTTGAATCATCATCTTTATCATCATATTTCTTCTTCGAAACATCCTCGGGCAATGATGATGTCACTGACTCTCTTCTCTGAGCTACTTCGTTGAATCTCTTATAGCAATTGGTGAGAAACTCATCCATAGGAAATAGGGCATATAAGTCATTGACTTCAAGTTTCTCCAACAATAGCTTTTCTTCAGTGTGTAAAGTATCCTTTATAGCATCATGAGAGTCTTCAGTCTTGAGCTTCAGCTTCATCAGTTTGATAATTCTTTCAGCATCAAAAGTATAAGCTGATATTGATTGTTGAACTTGTTGTTGCTGAATTGGCTGTTACTGAGATTGCTGTTGCTCTTGACTGATTTCCATTGCAGAAATTTGTTTCTCTGATATCTTCTGCTGTAAGTGAGAAACAATTTCAGTAACCATATTGGTCTTCCGTCTGACTTCAGTTGTCGGCTGATGTTCCCTCTCAGTTGGTGCTAACTGATTTGAATGATCTGGGAACAAACACTTTCCAACTGACTTTTCTTTCAGTGAGTCAGCTTTCCTCTTGATCCATTTTTGCTGAGCGATCTGCTGAGATACAGTTTTCTTTTTGGCTTCAGGTTGTGAAGTCCTTGAGATTTCTTTCCTAGAATGAACTGGTGCTGCACTTTTTGTAGATGCACCAACGGTTTGTTCTGCTTTTTCCCATTGCTGAGCCTCTCCAAATAATGTTGAAAAATTACGCTGAGAGTCTTCTTTAGTCGAAATCTTCCTTCAGTTTGTCTTCCAACTGCTTGGGCTGAAAAACCTTGAGATGATCCTTTCCATTATTGTGAACAAAGCATTTACTTCTAAAGGCATGAAAATTTGAGACATTTGGTTTTCTTCCATTCCAAATCTCATAAGGTGTCTTTTCATGTCTCTTGTTCATGAGAGCTCAATTCTGAGTATAGCAAGTTGTATTCACTGCTTCTGCCCAATATCTTTCTGGCAGTTTAGATTCATAGATCATTGTCCTTCCAAATTTCTTTGAGTGTTCTATACCTCCTTTCGCTACTCCATTCTATTAAGGTGTTCTTTGTAGCCGCAAGTCGGTGTAGTACTACTGTTTTATCCATAATACTCAATGATTATATTGTTGAGAAATGATGTTCCTTTGTCGATCTGATCTTGATCATCGTAACTCATTTCTCGATTCTCGAGTCTCTTCAAGAACTCGTAAGTCGTTGCTTAGTTTCGCTCTTCTTTGACATGAAGATAACCCAAGTATATCTAGAAAATCCATCAACCGCCACCAAGGTGTATTTCTTTCCACTAACACCGATTGGTGTAATTGGTCCAAATAAGTCCATATGCATCGCCTAAAACTCGGTTGTTGAGTCTTTGAGACTTAGTCTTGAAGCTTGCTTTGGTTTGCTTTCCTTGTTGATATGCATCATACAAGCTATCATTTTGTATATGACATTTCTGGTAGTCCGATCACCAAGTTCTTTTTGACTAGTAAGTTGATATCATCGAAATTGAGGTGACTCAGTTTCTTGTGCCATAGCCAACTGAGTTCTGACTTGGTATGCACAATCAAACAAGTTTCTGAAACTGCTGTAGACCAATCAACAACAAACATATTATTTTCTCTTCGTCCGGCAAACTACTTGGAATGTTGTTTCGCTGACGACAATGCATAATTCCTTATCAAATGTTACTTTGTATCCCATGTCGCATAATTGACTTGTGCTGAGTAGATTGCAGTGAAGTCCTTCCACAAAAGATACATTATTGATAGTAAGTCCATTTCCGATTAGGGTTCCATAACCTTTTGTGAATCCTGGTTTATTCTTAATTCCAAAATTGACTCGTGGTCCATCTTTGGCCACAAAATTAATCAACTAGACAGTCCTTGCTCCTTGTCATATATCTAGAGCATTGATGTGAGTCAACTAGTTGATGCATTTCATGATGTTTTATCCCCATTTCTCATGCATTTATTGATGTTCTTGTATCAATTTGAGTCATTATTTACTTTGTTTCATCCAATTGTGTAGATAGTAATTATTATATAACATATCGTATTTTGATAGTTTTGTATCGGTTATAGTAACCGGAGCGTCGTGTCGGGTTTACTCTTGGTATTTTTGATGTTGTATTGCAGGATTATAGGTTAACTAAGACCTTGAGTGACTTCACGTGTTGAGCTAAGCACGTATTTTGAGGGCTAGGAGAGTGTGCCTGAAGCTAACAAGTTAAACGGATCAATTGTCCTTAGTGTTTCTATCGTAGCCTATCTTCAATGGACATTTGATCCATCTTAGAGGCATTTTCTGGAGAAGACTTCTGAGTGAGAGTAGTAGATAAAGAAACGAGCTTTCCAGATCATTTTGAATCACATCAATCGGAGCTCTGCAACTCAAGTTATGGCAATTTTTCGGTGCTGCTGTGAAATCGTGGCTCGCGCCAACGTCACTGTAGCTATTCAGAGAGTTTCAGACCTTTTCGTGACGCACGCCAGACTTTAGTGACGCGCGCCAACACGTCACAGAAGCAGTTTTCAGCCATATAAACCTAATTTTGGATCGAATTTATCTAAGTTGGGGAGCCCCCAACTTCATCTTCCTCACCTCCACTCTCCTTGAAGGCACCTCCACCTTCCATGGGCTCTCCTAGCCGAATTCTAAGTAGAATTAACTCTTGATTTTGATTGTAATAATTAAGGGTTCTTAGCTAACTTCTACTCCTTTGCTTGGAGTTAAAAATACATTAGTGTGTTGACTCCATTGGAGGTTTTGGAAGCTTGGATGAAGAACACCAATTCCGAGTTCTTGTTTGTAATTGGTAACTCCTAATCTTTATTTTGATTCAAATGTTCTTATGATTATGAATGTTAATTTTGACATGTTGATGTTTGTAGTTATAAGCGGCTAGGGTAACTAGCCAAGATGATGCTGTAGAATTAGTTTAATCTCTTGTGATTGATTGGGAATGATTGTTTATGTTGCTAGTTTTGATTGTTGTGAAGCTTTACCTACTTGTATTGCATTGTTTGTTGACATTGGAGTAATTGCCTAGTGTTAGCATTTACACATTCAACGGATACCGAACGGAGATGTTAAACGTGGGATGAGGGTAAGTGAACCGGAAGGTAAAATCGACCTTTCGAGGCATTCGATTTCTTATCCGGGGATAGTTGGCATTGTCATTGCATTCATGCATTCACGTGCGTAGCATACCGATTCATTAGGTTTAGGATGCCTAGACCAAGGAGGAGGTAGAGAGTAATTCCATACACTCGTATGAGTGGGGATTGCTTGCTTAGGAATGCACCGTTTCACACTTTTGAACATGAATGGTAGGAAGGTAGAAATCATTCCCATGATGCTACGAGAGATTTTCTAGTCTACGCATTGTCTTGGTTAGGCTTTTTATATTTTATCACCCTTTGTAGAAGTAGATTTTTAGATACAATTTACCTCCTTGAATTATTGTGACTTAGATCAAGATAATAATAGCTTTTCGGTGTTCAACCTCACAATCCTTGTGGATACGACCTTGACCACTTACTAGACTACAATTGACCCGGTACACTTGCGCGTTAGATTGGACATCTAGAAAATTCGATCAAGCTTTTTGGCGCCGCTTCCGGGATTGTGTATTGGTTGATACTCATATTAGCAAGAAAATTCTTGAGAATAAGTCAATCTTTTCTAGTCTCATTTCTATTTTGTTTTTGGTGCTTACCACTTTGGTAAGTTACCAAGTGTTATTTGATTGTGTTCTTGTTGTTTCTCTCTTGTAGTGGATGAACCATTCACGTCGACGGAAGGCACCCGACACTCCCATTGTTCCGGATATCAATACGTATATTAGGGATTTGGTTAAAGAGAAGAAAGGTAGTCAAGCTCGTCGTAGTTTGGAACCTGGTGGAGAATCTTCCCAAGGATCATCCAAGCAAGAAGTAGAGATGAATGAGAATCTTGATAATGCACAAAGTTACAAAGAAGCTCCATCATCTTCATCCAACACTAAAGGTAAGGGAGGTATACATTCTAATCCTAAATTTTTTGATCTTGCATCACTTCCCTATCCCATCGAAAGGAAATTAAAAAGATGAAGGTTGATGAAAAGTAAGCACGCTTTTCTTGACACTTTTCGGCACTTTAATATTAATATCCCTTTCATCAAGCACTCACTAATATGCCGCGTATGGTAAGTTTCTAAATGACATGCTCTCCAACAAGAAAAGGTTGGAAGAGTATGCGATGGTGTGTCTAAGTGAGGAGTGTTCATGCCCTTCAACACAAGCTTCCTCCTAAACTTAAAGACCCCGGGAGTTTTACTATCCCGTGTGAGATTGGGGGGAATTTTGTCTAAGAAGGTGCTTTGTGATCTCGGTGCTAGCATAAACCTCATGTCCTATAATGATTTCATGAAACTTGGCATAGGCAAGCTTAAGTGTACGGAGATGACTCTCCAACTTGTGGATAGGTCCATTAAACGTCCAAAGGGAGTCATTGAGGATGTACTAGTGAAGGTTGATAAATTTTATTTCCCCGTCGATTTTGTTGTTATGGATATGGAGGAAGGGTACACTACACCCCTTATCCTCGGTAGACCATTTTTAGCAATGGTGAGAAGCCATGATCGATGTTTGTAAGGGAGAGCTTAGTTTGGGAGTCAATGATGAGCGCGTTGTCTACAACATCTACACTTTATTGAAATATCCGTGCACTACATTAGAATCTTGTTCTTTTGTGGACACTTCATGTCCCATTGTTGTGGATCATACTAACACGCAGTAGTTGAAGAAGATGACTCTAGAAATAATGTGAAAGCTCACAAACCGAAAGCTCAAAAATCAAAGGAAAAGGTCAAGAATCGTTGGGATTGGTGGCATTCGTCTAACCTATGTCGGAGACCGGTATTGATTAAAAAGATGGATGCGGTGCGCGAGGATGACCCACCAACCGTGCATTAAAGAAATGTGCCATGCATAGTCTAGCTATAGACTATAAATTTAGCAAATCACGGGTACTATCTTTCTTTTACTTCTT
Organism: Gentiana macrophylla; assembly: GCA_026214975.1. Taxonomy (NCBI): domain Eukaryota; kingdom Viridiplantae; phylum Streptophyta; class Magnoliopsida; order Gentianales; family Gentianaceae; genus Gentiana; species Gentiana macrophylla. The sequence goes on from CM047807.1 coordinate 20,837,511, forward strand.
AAGCATTATCTTCCGGTTGGCATGGTGCTTATTTGCTACATGCTTATGTGAGTAATTGTTAGTGGTATATCTCACGATGATCTGTATAATTTCCATCACTCCTACCGTATAATCTCGTCGAGCAAACGACGTTAAACAAAAGCGCTACCGGGAGGCAGCCCGAAAAAGTTTAGTATAATATTTTATTTATATTTTTGTTCTTTTGTGTGGCCCGGTGTGGCCAATGATCCTTTTGTCTCTACATTTTGGTTGATACTTTGCTAGTACTTGGGATTGTTTGTCATTTCATTTCTTGTTCATACCCACCCACCCACCCTTTTATAGCATCCCAAAGATTTGTTTTGATTCCTTTTGTTTCCTTAACTACTTTTTACTACTACTCACTTTACATTGAGGACAATGCAAGTTCGTAACTGGGGAGTGGGAACGTAGTTAATCCAAAAAAAGGTAATGTCATTAAATGTTTGAGAAACACTTAGTTTTGTGAATTTTTGAGCAATTTAAAGTTGAACAAATCACCTTTTGTGAAAAGATTTGGTTTTGCAATTGATAGAGTGAGTACCTCAATGAAGTGAGTAACCTTGGTGACATGTAAGTGCATTTTAACCGTGAATCTTTGTTTGTAGTGTGAATTATTTGAGTACGTATATTCCAATCTTTTGTTAACATGTAAACTTTTGTGAAATCATGCAAGCATGCTTCCATTGCAACTAGAACTTAGGCTTGATATCCTTTCGAGGCGAAATAGAAAGGTGTTTGGAGTCAAAGTTAGGGATGACGGTTATGGCATTTCTTTGACTCAACCATAGCCAAATGGCCTTCCCGAACGTATTTTCCACCTGTCCCCATCTCAGCCTTTGTAGAGTGGTGAGACCCCACTCGAAAATAGCCATTCGTGATTAGCCTAATTATAATCCGACCCTTAGCCTAATTTTGGTCTACATTTCCTTGATGTCCCGCAAGTTAAGCAAGTTTCGATATATTGTTGTTGTGGTGACGACATTAGAAGTTGGGCAAGAGTTGGATGACATTGTTTTGGCACAAAGTTGAGATGGTAACTTATGAAGTTCGGAGTCCTTTGGTGTTAACAAAAAAAAAATCAAAAATTCAAAATTCCAAAAAAGTTTCCAAAATAAAGTTGTAAATAAAGTTCAATAAATGGTTGGTCAAGAAAGGCTCATTTGAAGACTAGTTTATCAAAGTCAAGTAACTTAAGCTTTGGGAATTTGGGTTGATTTGAAGCGGTGTTTTTTTATTTCTTTTGTTCTTTGTCAAGGCGGCCACCTCGACGATTTTTGCAAAAAGAGGAAGAAATACCAATTCGACATTTTTGGAAGTGAAGGTGTTGAGGCTTGCTATCTTGCATGTTCTCTTTGATATATCCTTTTTACCCTTCGCTTAGCCAACTACCCGGGCCCAACGTTACAAGCTTGCAAGTCCTACTCGACCTATCTTCTTGACTCTAATTGCCTTGATTAGTGGAGATTGGTATCATTCTTAAGCATTTGCTTTGCACCTAATAAGTCTTGCATGCATGATTTCATGATTGATTGCTTGGTAACAATTTGAGGAGTATTCACACACACACACACTCCACTACTTTCTTAGATTCCGGTTAACATGTGGTTATAGGTACGATTGGTTGCATCATCTAGTTGAGCTCTTACTTCTTGATTTTGTATGACCTTGTCTCTTGACTTGAGTTGTTTTGTCGTTTTATTTGCTCGAGGACGAGCAAAAGCTAAGTGGGGAGTTGTGATGTGAGTCAACTAGTTGATGCATTTCATGATGTTTTATCCCCATTTCTCATGCATTTATTGATGTTCTCGTATCAATTTGAGTCATTATTTGCTTTGTTTCATCCAATTGTGTAGATAGTAATTATTATATAACATATCGTATTTTGATAGTTTTGTACCGGTTATAGTAACCGGAGCGTCGTGTCGGGTTTACTCTTGGTATTTTTGGTGTTGTATTGCAGGATTATAGGTTAACCAAGACCCCGAGTGGCTCCACATGTTGAGCTAAGCACGTATTTTGAGGGCTAGGAGAGTGTGCCTGAAGCTAACAAGTCAAACGGATCAATTGTCCTTAGTGTTTCTACCGTAGCCTATCTTCAATGGACATTTGATCCATCTTAGAGGCATTTTCTGGAGAAGACTTCTGAGTGAGAGTAGTAGATAAAGAAACTAGATTTCCAGCACATTTTGAATCACATCAATCGGAGCTCTACAACTCAATTTATGGCGATTTTTTGGTGATGCTGTGAAATCGTGGCGCGCGCCAACGTCACTGTAGCTATTCAGAGAGCTTCAGACCTTTTCGTGACGCACGCCAGACTTTAGTGACGTGCGCCAACACGTCACAGAAGCAGTTTTCAGCCATATAAACCTAATTTTGGATCGAATTTATCTATGTTGGTGAGCCCCCAACTTCATCTTCCTCACCTCCACTCTCCTTGAAGGCACCTCCACCTTCCATGGGCTCTCCTAGCCGAATTCTAAGTAGAATTAACTCTTGATTTTGATTGTAATAATTAGGGGTTCTTAGCTAACTTCTACTCCTTTGCTCGGAGTTAAAAATACATTAGTGTGTTGACTCCATTGGAGGTTTTGGAAGCTTGGATGAAGAACACCAATTCCGAGTTCTTGCTTGTAATTAGTAACTCCTAATCTTTATTTTGATTCAAGTGTTCTTATGATTATTAATGTTAATTTTGACATGTTGATGTTTGTAGTTATAAGCGGCTAGGGTAAATAGCCAAGATGATGTTGTAGAATTAGTTTAATCTCTTGTGATTGATTGGGAATGATTGTTTATGTTGCTAGTTTTGATTGTTGTGAAGCTTTACCTACTTGTATTGCATTGTTTGTTGACATTGGAGTAATTGCCTAGTGTTATCATTTACACGTTTAACGGATACCGAACGGAGATGTTAAACGTGGGATGATGGTAGTTGAACCGGAAGGCAAAATCGACCTTTCGAGGCATTCGATTTCTTATCCGGGGATAGTTGGCATTGTCATTGCATTCACGTGCGTAGCATACCGATTCATTAGGTTTAGGATGCCTAGACCAAGGAGGAGGTAGAGAGTAATTCCATACACTCGTATGAGGGGGGATTGCTTGCTTAGGAATGCTCCGTTTCACACTTTTGAACACGAATGGTAGGAAGGTAGGAAATCATTCCCATGATGCTACGAGATATTTGCTAGTCTACGCATTGTCTTGGTTAGGCTTTTTATATTTTATCACCCTTTGTAGAAGTAGATTTTTAGATACAATTTACCTTCTTGAATTATTGCGACTTAGATCAAGATAATAATAGCTTTTCGGTGTTCAACCTCACAATCCTTGTGGATACGACCTTGACCACTTACTAGACTACAATTGACCCGTACACTTTGCCGGTTAGATTGGACATCTAGAAAAGTTCGATCAAGCATCCACTTTGTCAAAATACCAAATATTCTACAAAACAAATTAAAATGTTTTAGGTACCCAACTATGTTTGGGTCCATAGTGGTTAGTTGTCTGTACAACTCAAGGGATATTTCCATAAGGACTTCTCTGGAAATTGTTGCACTTATTCTCATATATATAAGCCACACCCCCATAGTATCTATTTTTTGACTGTGTCTTATTTATATGTTCTCTCAAGTCTTTCGGCTGAAACTGATTTCCAAAATGCCTTTTATTGTTAGACGCTGAATAATAACCATCATTCATCTTGTACTGAGGTTTTCGCTGACTTCTGTACTGAGGCTTTTGCTGAGAATTTGGGTAAGTTCTCTGCTGAGTCTTGAACTGAGACTTCTGATAAGTCTTTTATCCTGAATGATTGTTCTATCGCTTTTATCAATAGTTCCAAAGAAAAATTCCAATCTTCATCGATGGGAAATAATCACTTTCCCCTCGAATGTGTGAATCTTTGAATGATTGACATTCTTAGATTTACTTTGATTAAAATTTCTCTGGTTCTTGATTTGATCAGCTTTTGTAGATCTAGTAGTTGGTCTACCATTTCTGCTTCCTTGAGGTACAAATGATCAACCTTTGATTTACCTTTATTGGTAGGTGTAGTTGTTTTCTTAGAAAACTTAAGTGATGCTGACTTTACTGGTTTAGCAATTTTCTCGGTTTGTGGAAGTTGGTCAGCTAGAAACTTAATACCAGCTTTGATATTAGGTTCAGCAGCTTTGCTAGTTTCTTCCTTAGAAGATTTTTGTGTATCAAATCCTAAGCCAGTTTTGTCTCCATATGGCTTTCCGGATTCGAATCCAGTAGCTGAACTTGATTGAGCAAAAGATTCTGTTGTTGCTGCTGATGCAGTAGGATGATACTGATTCTTCCATTTATCGCGATTCTAGTCGGGCTTCATCATGTTCGATTCGGACTTCAATCTTTCAACTTCAAGAATTAGAGCTTCTTTATCAGCTTTAATTGATTCATAGCCAGCTTGGATGGTTACCAGCTGATTCATCAATTCGTCAAGTGTTTCTTCTAATTCTAGATTTTATGGATTGGAGTCAGCTATCGAAGAACACGCATTTTACATGGAAATCTGAGCTGAGGAATATTTAGAGTTCGATTCACATACCATATTTGATTCTTCTATGTGAGCCAAAAGAGTTGTGTCATCTGATAGTCTTTCAGTGCCAGCTTCATAGTCTGACTCGTCTCCGGCTAAGAGAGCTCTTCTACCCATTCTTCGTTGCTAAGTCTTCTTACCACCTCACGGTCATTCAGCTTTGTAGTGTCCAGGCTTCTTGCAGTTAAAGCAGAGATATTCATCGTCTTTTCTCTTTTCAGGAGTCTTCTTGATAAACTTCTGAGTGACTGGATGTCCACTCTTCATTCTTTGAATTTTATTCATCATTAGAGTCATCTGCTCCTCCATCTCATCCAATTGTTGAAGATTTCTAGATGAGGTTTCTTGATTATCATTTGAAGCTGCTGCGAGAGCCGTTGTTTTAGGTTCCTCCAGAGCCTTAATTATTGCAGTTGTGCTTGTGAAATCCTCACAACTCTCATAAGCCTTCAGTCGAGAAGATTTTGAAGGAATATTCTATGTCAAGTCTTCTCGATTCTTCCATTGATGTGACTTTCATCTTCCAGCACATGGGTAAAGCCTTCAAGATTCTTGTGTTGATCTCTTTCTTGGTGTACTCGATCTTGAGTAATGCTAGTTCATCCATGATGGCGCTGAATCTTGTTTCCATCTGATCAATATTTTCGCCTGACTTCGTCTTGAAATTTTCAAACTTTTGATTTGCAACTGAGATCTTGTTTTCTTTGATGGAGTCGGTTCCTTCACCAACCAGTTGGAGTTTCTCCCATATTTCTTTTGCAGTAGTGCAATCCTTGACCTTCAGATACATATTGCTGTCAAGAGTTCTGAGTATGATATCCATGGCAACATTTTTCAGGTTATTCCTTTTTCGGTCATCACTAGTCCACTCGCTTTTGGGCTTGGGAACTCTAACTTGTTCACTATTGACAGTTTGCATGTGAGTGATTTGATTAGGTCCATCAGTAAGTACGTCTATCATCTCATCATGAGAGGTCGCTAGAAAGGCCAAAGAAACGATGTTTTTATTCATCAAATCATCCCATGTTGCACATTAGCATCTGCCTTGCATACCGATTGTTATCCATTGTGTGAGTGAATGAAAACCGGATTATGCAAAGACTGGAAACTGAAAAACTGAGGTTTTTCAGGAGAACAACTAGAGGAGATAACTAGAGCAAGTGAGTTTTTAACAATGATTTGTCAAAGAACCTCGCCTCCGATACCAATTGTTGGTCCCAAGTAAAGGCTAACACAAGTTTAGAGGGGGGTGAATAAACTTGTCACCAAAAACTAGATTTATAACGATTAAGGTTCAGTTTTAACTTGTGTGGAGTTGAGCTGACTAAGCTGAGTCTAAGTCAAACTGACTTATAACAAAACTGAGTCAACCGGCAGCGGATTTAAGTTTTAGCCTTTATCTGGATCTTGTTGATTCTATAAGAAAAAGCTGAGTATGCAAAACTGAATTCTAGTGAATGTCAGTTTGTGAACTGTGAGTAAGTATAACAATCAGATTCAGTATGTTGTATAAACAGTAATATATGCGGTATAAGTAAATGACTGAATGTAAATGCGTAAATTAAGTAGAGCAAGAATTATAGTGGTTCCAGGTGGTGTAATCATGTACGTCCACTCTTCCCCTGTGATGTAGAAGGAAAATTCCTCTAGAACTTTCTGAGGTAAGCTATTACAAAAAGTCCTAAACGGTAGTCCTTGACTAATCCCTAGTGTCAGTATCTAAACAATCAAAGAACAGGTCGGATTGCTGCTCTCCAACTGCTTAAACCATTGGTCCTTGGAGGGTTGTATTTCCTCTTCACCAGCTACCACCACAACCACAGCCTACCCGATTGCAAATGACAATTGTCCTTGGCAAATCTTTGACCGGATTTCTTCACAGTCTAAACCTTTGATTAAGAATCAAAGTTGGGCTGAGAATCAATAAATTGATTCTTGCTTGTGGTTCTTCAAAGTTTCGAATTCTGGATTTGATCGATATAGCTTGAACACTTGAAGAAAACTATATATGATCTTGTTGAGCGCAGATATTGATAGCAATTCGGATGAATTAGACTTGTGCACAAAAACGCTTGTAATCTTGTTAATTCGGTTGGTTGATTCTTGATACCAAGTCCTCTATTCATAGTGTGAGGTTCAACGTTCATCTTGCTTGAATTTGAATTGTATCAACGTCTATATTTTCAGATGTCAGGTGTCAAGGACCGTTCTGACAAGCCAGTTCTTCATCCAATTAAAATCCTTGATTTATAACGTTCGAATGTACTTTCAGTTGCTTGGATGACTGACTATAAAACTGAGTGTCATGTTCAGTTTTATGCTGAGTGTGTCAGTTTTTAGTTTGTTAACTAACTTATAGCATTAACTGAGTTTTTACTCTTCTTCAGAACTTAGTACTCTATTTATCTGATTTTATATGACTGAATCAGATTACACTATTCCTTAAACAAATCATCTAAACAAAACAAAATTTTCAAGTTTTAGCTCATTTTGCATGGAATCATGAAAGTACAAGTAAAGGTGATATAAAAACATATGACTATTCCCTCCCCAACACTTAAATCACAACGTGTCCTCAAGTTGTGCAAGAAGAAACAGATAGGGATACTTAGCTCCTGTTATCGAGGCCGGATATCGGTGGTCAGGCAGTAGCATGAAAAGTACCAACGATGTCCAATTAGGAAGCATGATGCAACACTTTTGTTCTGGAATGGACCAACGCTGCTCGATGAGTAGAACGCCTGTTTGAAGTCTTGAAAACACGTTCAAACGTGAAAAATTGCAACAGAGACAGAAATATGCATACTGGAAAGTCAGCACGCCCGTTTTAAAAACAGTCGGGCGTTTGAAAAGGAAAAAAACAGCAGCAGACCACAGAAACAGGGACAGAGCACTTCCATTGTTACAAAAATTATCAAAACAGAGTCAAAATGCCTTACCAAAAAAAGCCAAAACAAGTGCATATGGATGAAAATGTCAAGTGATTGCAAAGTCATAGAGAGAAAACATCAAGTACATCAACAAAATAAAAAGAAGTACAACATCATCACATCAATCTTCAAAATCATCTCCATCTTCACTAGCAGCAGCAGCATCATCCTCCTCAGCCTCTGAATCATCATCCCCCGCATCCTCTTCGGTCCCAGATACCCCTGGCACAACACGAGAAATGGCTCTCTCAACAAAGATCTTCAAAAACAAACTTCACGGTGCTTGGTGCAAACTAGGACTCATCTGTGATAGTGTTGCCCGCTTTAGCTCCAACTAATTCGCCAAGATGTCATTTTGAGTTCCACGTAGCACGCTCAACCATTTCTAATGCCGTGAGCAATGCTCACTTGCAACTGGCCGAAAGTGGTAGAGTAGAAGGTGGTGTAGATGACGAAGGACCGGGCTGATGAGGAGCAAAGATGGCGTCTTGAGTCTTCTTGGCTCTTTTTGTCTCCCTTTGAATGCCCCGAGGGTTCTTCGGTCTATGATCGGACTTGTACTCCGGCACCCCGGCATCTAAGCAAATACTATGAATCAAATGCGGGCAGATGATGCACCGGTTGGTTTTAGTCAAATGTTTGAGAACCTCCTCGTAGATAGTTCTCCGACGCGTTTACATCCATCTCCCATTCCATAGCATACATTAAACCAAGATCTTCAATGCCGAAGTGAGTGATGTTATATGTCGGACGCAACCGATTCTGGATGAACTTGCACTTAACCCTCCAATCCTCCGGCCAATCCGTAATAGTGATATCCTTACGCTCCTCCTTCTTTCCGGGCTTATAGGTCCAAGGAATATCCTTATCCACTAATACACGTAATTCTTCCAAGGGGTCTACCCCACTATCCACCAATTCCTTAATCTCTACTCTATGGTCGACATCCTCAAAATCGTCAAATTCATACTTGGCGTTAATGACCTCAGGAGAGAAAGGAACCTTCACCTTCCGAACCACCACAAACCCCTCTTCTAGATGCTTGCTATCTAGGTTAGCAAAGAATTCCCGCACAAGAGTATCATTAACCAAGGTTTCCGGGGTAACCATCAACACATCCCAACTACGATCTCTCAACATCTTCAAGAAAGCGGGATCAACCTTATCTTCCACCAAAGCCCTTTCAATCAACATTTTTCTAGATATGTACTCTTGAGTGTAAAGTTTCATGGCTTTAGGTCTGATGAAACGTTGAGAGAAAGGGATAGGAATGGGGTCTCTACCAACTCCTCTAGGGTTTCCTATCCGGATACCTTCATTGGGATTACGGGGGCTTACAAAATCATCACCCTTCCGCTTCTTCTTCCTAGGATTTTCCACCATTGGTTGTTTACCTTCCCTTCGAGTCATCTAAAACAAGATTAGTGCGTGGAGTGTGGAAATGGTGAATATAAGGCTTGAAATACCCAAAATCACCCAAAAACTTAGGTTTTTTGGAACCCGAACAGCCGGCCCTTCAAAGATCAAATGCGTGATAATGGTGGAATGACAAGGGGAAAAACTCATATATTTGAAGAGAAGAGATCAAGGGCGTTCTTTTAAGCTATAGAGCGCCCAATTTGGTGAGAAAATGAAGATTTTAGGTCACAAATTTGGAGAGAACCCGTATTTGGGAGTCGAAGGAATGAAGAATGGCGCTGGAAATTCACTCAGTTTTAAAACAACTCTGTTCAGCGCAAACGGGTGTTGTACATGTCAAACGGGCGTTTGAAATGTTGAACGAGCGTTTAAAAGTGTAAACGTGCGTTTAAACTAAACAGAACGCAACTCAACAGACACTTTTTTATTTCAAACCAAAGTTGATACAAACTTCAACAAAAAAACATCATAAGAACATAAAAACATAAAGAAATACAAAGAAATGGTGGGTTGCCTCTCACCGAGCGCTTTTGTTTAACGTCGTCGGCCCGACGAATGACTTATACTGTGCCAACTTTTTTTTCAAAGTTATACTAGTTAGCACGGGGCGAGATAAATGGTAGGATGCTATAGTTAACAACGAGAGCTTGACGATAAAAACAACAAACTTAACTAATCGTAAAGCGAGGCCCAGTCAATCACACAAATGAGACGGTGGAGCAAGTCGATGGTGGGCCAGAGGTCGTACTCATACTGTAAGTACCAATCCTCTCCGGCTTGCTCAACCCCACGAACATGCTCATCCTCTAGCACCAAGACGAGATCAATCAGGAAAGGATCGTTGAGAATTGTGAATGGCCTCTCTAAGTCATCCGCAATATCCTCAATGGTCCACTCACCATCTCCTCCGGAGAGAGATGGAGGCACAACGATAATAAAAGTGAAAGTCCTGATTCGGGTGAGAATATCAATATCCGCATCCAAGATCCTCAAACCACCAGGACCATCATTTAATGAAATGGCTTGGATCCGACTGACGAACTCAAACTCGTGCTCGGTCATCCCGAAAAACTCATGTGTAGTACTCCATGTGGGGTGTCGATCATCGTCATCGACCATCTCAAACCGTCAATCGAAATAGGCAACGCCATTAGAGGCTAGACAAAAAGGAAAACAAACAAACACAAAAGAACTAAAAGAAAGAAAAGGATATCTAGGGGTGACTCCTAGTAGCGCATTCAGTTATTGTCGGAAGCTCGACAACCAGTTAAAACCTAACCCGGATCGGGCCATTTCACTTTTCTACCCACCACATTTTCATGCACAGTGTGGTTCTTAGGGTGATGGTAGAAATAATGAATACCCGGAGTGAATTCATGAGAGATATTCCAAAGACGCTGAATTCTACTCATGGTTGACTCTTTCTTCTTTTGTCTCCTCTTTAGTAGCATTTCTTTCCGCACCTCCTCCATGTCCCAACTGCCTGCAAGGACCTCCTCCAACGAATCAGTGCTATCTTCCTCAGAGAACAAATCAGGCGAAAATTCATCAAATCATCAACTTCGGGGCTACAACACCCGAATATATCGAGAAACTTAACAATCAAAGGTGTTTCTTTTGGTTGACCAATGTAGTGCTTACACCTTTGACCGTTGACTTTGAAAGGTTTATCTCCATATCCTCTCAGCTCTAAAACACCTCCGGGAAAGATGTTGAGAATTTCGAAAGGTCCGGACCACCGGGTCCGTAACTTTCCAGGGAAAAGATGTAAACGAGAATTATACAACAAAACCAACTCTCCCACATGAAACTCTCTCTTCTTAATCTTAGCATCATGAAGAAGCTTCATTTTATCCTTGCTGATCCTGGAGCTCTCATAAGCTCGGAGTCTGAACTCATCCAGCTCATGCAACTGCTGCAGTCGATGTTCGCCGCAAGCTTGGGAATCAAAGTTCAAAAACCTTGTCGCCCAATAAGCTCTATGCTCCAACTCGACTGGCAAGTGACATGATTTACCGTAAACCATCTGAAAAGGCGATGTACCGATCGGGGTTTTATAAGCAGTGCGATAAGCCCAAAGTACATCGTCCAGCTTCAAACTCCAATCCTTTCTATGGCTATTAACCGTCTTCTCCAGGATTGTCTTGAGACTCGTTTTTCTTTCAACCTGACCGCTCATTATAGGATGGTACGGTGTACCGAGTTTGTGTTTAACACCATACTTTTCTAAAACTTTGTCCAAGGGTCGGTTACAGAAATGCGTTCCTTCATCGCTAATCAAAGCGCGCGGACAGCCAAACCTCGCAAAGACATTCTTCTTCAGAAACTTCATGACCGTTTTATGATCATTATGAGGAGTGGCGATGGCCTCAACCCATTTAGAAACATAGTCTACGCAGACTAGGATGTACTTGTTCCCGCAGGAAGAAGGAAAAGGACCCATAAAGTCAATCCCCCATACATCGAAGACCTCGCATTCTAGGATGGGTGTCAAAGGCATGTCGTAACTCCTAGTCAAAGTCCCAGTTCGTTGGCACCTATCGCAGCCTATACAAAAGGCTTCAGTATCTTTAAAGATTGACGGCCAATAGAAACCAGACTGAAAAATCTTTGCAACAGTCTTCCAAGCACCAAAGTGGCCACCCGTTGGTCCATTATGGCATTGTTCAATTATAGCACGTTGCTCAGACTCAGGAACACACCTTCTAAGCAACCCGTCTTTGCAGATTCTGAAGAGATACGGCTCATCCCAGATATAATACTTAAGATCGGAGAAGAACTTCTTCTTCTCTTGATACGAAAAGTCAGGATTCAGATTTTCAGAATGGAGATAGTTGACAATTGAAGAATACCACGGAATTCCAGAATTGCCACTGTCAACGAGCATAATACTTTCAAGAGGGAAGTAAAGATCAATATCTTCAGGAGCATCCTCTTTCTCACTCAACAATCTAGAAACATGATCCGCTACTGCATTTTCACTACCCCTTATGTCTTTGATTTCCACATCAAACTCCTGTAGGGTAAGAATCCAATGCAGTAAGCACGGTTTAGCGTCCTTTTTATTCATCGATATAGCGCAAGCAAGATGATCTCATCCACACTATAACTTGAGCTCCCAACAAGTAACTGCGGAATTTGTCCATAGAAAACACAACAGCCAAAAGTTCTTTTTCTGTTGTGGTGTAGTTGACTTGTGCGGGGTTCAGAGTGTGACTAGCATAGTAGATCGGTTGAAATTTCCCTTTTACTCGTTGGCCCAAAATCGCACCAATCATGGAAGTTAGATGCATCGCACATAAGTTTGAAAGGAAGATTCCAATCTGGCGAAATTAAGATAGGGGCAGATATCAACTAATGCTTAAGCTTTTCAAATGCCTGCTTGCACTCATCGTCAAAGTTAAACTCAACGTCATCACGAAGCAAATTGGATAAAGGCTTAGCAATTTGGAAAAGTCTTTAATGAATCGCCTATAAAATCCAACGTGTCCAAGAAAACCTCGAATCTCGCAAGACATTTTTTGGAAAGCTCATTTTCTCAATAGCTTCCACTTTGGCTTTATCCACCTCAATACCCTTGGATGAAATTTTATGGCCAAGAACTATGCCCTCCTCAACCATGAAATGACATTTTTCCCGATTGAGGACTAAGTTATTCTCCACACATCTCTTCAACACATTATCAAGATTAAGAAGACAATCATCAAAAGTTTGACCAAAAACCGAGAAGTCATCCATGAAAATTTCCATACATATCTCCACAAGTCCACAAAGATCGCCAACATACATCTTTGAAATGTAGTCATGCGTTGCAAAGACTAAATGGCATTCGCTCAGAAGCGAAAGTACCATAGGGACAAGTGAAAGTAGTCTTCTCTTGGTCTTTAGGGTCAATGGGAATTTGAAAATAACCGAATAGCTATCAAGAAAACAAGAGAGAAGCGTGGCGCCAAACGCTTCAAGCATTTGGTCAATGAAAGGAAGAGGAAAGTGATCTTTCATTGTGACTTCGTTAAGCTTTCTATAATCAATACAAACTCTGTAACCACTCACAAGTCTTATAGTAACCTCTTCTCCCTTCTCATTTTTCTCAATCGTAATTCCTCCTTTTTAGGAACTACTTGAGTTGGCGACACCCAATCACCGCCAAGAATAGCGTAGATAATTCCCATATCCAACAATTTGATAATTTCTTTCTTGACAACCTCTTGCATATGAGGATTCAAATTTCTCTCTTTGCGGTTGTCTAACTCTCTTAGCTCCGTCTTCCGTCTTGATTTTATGCATACAGATGTCCAAGATATCCTCTCGATATCCCCGACTTGCCATCCAAAGGCTCTTTCATTCTTTTTCAAGATGTTGATCACTTTCTGGAAATATTACTCACAGACTCGATCACGAGGCTTCTTCAGCAGGTGCCAAGAGACTCACCTGTGAGAGGCTTCACAGGTGCTCAAAGCAGATTGCCGAGCCTCAGATTTCGTGCATAATATTTTGTACACCTTATTTAATTGTAAAATTAATTGTAAAAGACATATTAATTGTGAGTCATATAAACAATTAATATGTCAAACTCTAGTTTACTTTATGTCATAGACATAACTTTTACTTTTACTTTTGCATGCTTGCCGCCCACATCTACATACTCAAGTGGCCGCCCAAGCTAGCTAGCTAGTCTCTCCATCTCAATTGTATCTATTTATACATCTTTTACTCAATGAATAAACTAAGTTGAATTTTACTCTTGTGTGTATCACATTCTCAAACTCTCTTCATGGTATCGGAGCCTTACGAGTTCTAAAATCCATTTGCAAAACTCGCTTCTTTTTCGTAAAAATGTCAACATTATCTCAAGTTTCATCTTCTTCAAGACTCACAAATTTGCCTCAACAGATCGGGATAATCGAACACTCTTCTTTACAAATCATAAACTTGATGGTAACAATTACTTGCTATGGTCAAGGTCCATGAAAATGTATATCTCCGGCCAGGGCAAGATGGGATATCTGTCTGTTCCAAACTCCGCCACTTTGGCGACCCCAAGTTTGAAGCATGGGATACAGAAAATAACCAAGTCATGACCATCCTCACGAGGTCTATGACAAAAGAGATCGATGAGAACTTTATGATGTATGACATCGCTAAGGAAATCTGGGACAATGCCGTAGACCTTTACTCAAAAAGGACAATACATCCAAGTCTATGAACTCAAGCTCAGATTCAAAATTGCGCATAAGGGGATATGTCTCAGAACTCAATACTTTAATCAACTATCTAAGGCATGGCAACACCTAGATATGTTGGAAACTCACCCTGGAATGATGTTAAAGATGCTCGCACTCTTTAAAGACATTATCGAGAAAAGAGAGTATTCAAATTCCTTACTCGGATCGAATCCTACTCTTGATGATGTCGAGGTAGAATTCTTGCTACTAAACCTCTTCCAAATCTCAAATCCATGTTTGCGAGGTCAAACATGAGGAAAGCAGGAGGAAAGTGATGTCGCTGAACCCCTCGCCGACAACCCTATCAAGGTACGCCTCATTGAAGGTTAATGAGACTTACAGAAGCCTCACCGAGAAAGCCGGAAAGCTCGCTCGTGATCACCGCAAACGCACAAATCACACCAAGGACAATTGTTGGAAGCTACATGGCAAACCTAACCCCTCTAAAACCTCAAAACCAACCAGGGAAAGTCAAGGCAAACTTATCGCTGAAGAGGAGAATGACAAGAAGTCAATGCTCGGTTTGTCGCCTTTGAGCCTTTATTGCTCAAAGATCGTGAAGGTAGCTCCCCTCTTCAAATGGCCACTCATGCTAAAACAGTATATTTTACTCACCTCTTAGTAATGAGACTGGATTGTTGATTCTGGGCTTCTTCCCATATGACTGTAATAAAACCTTATTACCCAATATATGCCATGCAACCAAATTCACAAAATTAAGACTGCCGATGGTTCTGCTTTCTTATGCAAAAGGTGTTGGGAAGGTTAAACTTACTAATCGATATATCTACTGCAATGTCCTGCTTTGTTCCAAAGTTAGATGAACCTTATATCTCACAAGAAACTCACTAAAGATCTGAATTGGACCGTTGTTTTTAATAAGAATCGCTGTACATTCCAGATCTTTCTTCTCGTGAAGTGATTGGGCAAGCTAAACCCTCGCTTTCAGATCAAGTTGTGATCAACCCTCACCAAGACGTAAGATCAAGACAGAATCGCCTCAAGACTGCACTCAAAACCTAGACAATATCATGTTATGGCATTATAGACTAGGACATCCAAGTTTTGGTTATTTAAAGTCTTTAATCCCTGAATTGTTTAAAGGATGTAATCTTAATGATCTTCAATGTGATATTTGTCAATTTGCTAAACTCACCAAATCTGTGTATGCTAAGTTACCTCACTTGCCCTCTTCCCTTTTCACCCTAATTCACAAAGTGATGTATGGGGACCTCAAGAGTGAAAAGTATAACAGAAAAAGGTGGTTTGTAACCTTCATTGATGATCATACCGTAAAACACTTGGTCGTTCTTAATGAAAGACAAATCAAAGTTGGACCTATCTTCCAAGAATTTTATCACATGGTCTCCACCCAATTTGATACTAAGATCAAGATCTTAAAGACCGATAATGCTCTGAATACTATGAGTCTAACCTCAGAACTTCTTGACAAACAGAGGAATTGTTCATATCAAGAGTTGTGTGGAAACACCTCACAGAGAATGGGGTTGTTGAAAGAAAGAACAGCATCTGGCTGAAATGGCCAGATCAATCATGTTCACTACACATGTTCCTAAATACATGTGGGGTGAAGCTATATTGATCAAGCTACATATTTAATCAACAGACTTCTTCCCAGAGAGTGTTAGGTTTCAAAACTCCTCTCCAAACCCTTTCCGACCACACACTCTGCTCTCATCTTATTACCCAATTGCCTCCAAAGATCTTTGGTTGTACTGTGTTTGTTTATATCCATGCTCAACACGTATAAACTTGATCCTAAAGCTCATAAGTGCATTTTCCTTGGATATGCACAGACAGAAAGGTTACAAGTGTTACTCTCCTCACGAAAAGAAATTTTACAATTCTATGGATGTGAAATTCTTTGAAAGGACTCCATATTACAAAGAAACCTCTCTGAGCTACCACCGATGGAAACCTGATTGAGATTGAACTAAGTCCGTTCCTCAAGAAACCATTAACCTCGGCCAGACTCATAATCTTCAAAGATCCTACGATACTCACATTATCGACCTCGCCGGTCTGCTGACCCAGAGTCTGCTGACCCAGAGTCTGCTGACCCAGAGCCTGGCCGAACCGTAACCTCAAAGAACTCATCAACTGTAGTCCGCTGGACCCCACCATCGACTCTCGCAGCTCATCAAGTAGATGACAGACCTATTGCTCTAAGGAAAGGGAAAAGATCATGCACTGATCATTCTATTCATAATTATTTATCTTATGATCAGTTGTCTCCTGTCTTTGCCATGTTTACACAGGACCTGGACTCTCACTCTATCCCTAGAAATATTCAGAGGCCCTTCAAAATGATAAGTGGAAGGTCATTTGTTAAAATAGAGATGATCGCTCTCTTGGATAATCACAATTGGGACCTCACAACTCTTCCCAAAGGCAAGAAAACAAAGAATGCAGATGGTTATTCACTATCAAATACAATGTCGATGGTAAAATTGACAAGTATAAAGCCAGATTGGTAGCAAGGGATTCACTCAAACTTATGGCATTGACTATAAGGAAACTTTTGCACCAGAGAGCAAAGCTCAACACCGCTGAGGTATCGATTTCCTAGCTGTCCAACTTGACTGCCTCTTCACCAATTGGACATCAAAATGCCTTTCTAAATGGGGACCTCACCGAGGAGGTTTATATGAATGTACCCCTGGTTTTATCAATCCTAATACTCAAGGCAAGGTGTGCAACCGAGGAAATCTCTATATGGCCTCAAGCAATCACCAAGGGCATGGTTTGGCAAACTCACTCACTGTGGTTAAAGCCTAGCTGGATATCATCAATGCAACTCGATCACACCATGTTTGTCAAGACAACCAACCGAGGAGGTCCATTCTAATTGTATATGTGGATGATATCATCCTTATCGGAGATGACTCTCACCGAGATCCGAACTTGAAGACTCTACCGCAAAGGTGTTCCAAGTTAAAGATCCGGGCTACCTCAAGTACTTTCTTGGTATGGAAGTAGCTAGAACCACCAATGGCATTTCAGTCTCCCAAAGGAAGTATGTCCTGGACTCCATCAAGGAAATCGGCATGCTTTGGGATGCAAACTCTTTGATTCCAAAGTGACCCAGGTCATACCTCATCGCATGGTGACATTGCTGTCAGGAAAGAACAATATCAAAGGCTTGTAGGCAAACTCATATACCTTTCTCACACAAGACCTGATATTGCATATGGGGTCAGTCTGGTCAGTCAATTCATGCATTGCCCTACTGAGCAACATTGGGATGCAGTGAATAGGATACTGAGGTATTTAAAATCCACTCCTGGCCAAGGCCTGCTCTTCACCAAGTCTACTGATAGATCAATCAAGGTCTATACTGATGCTGATTGGGCTGGATGTCACATTGACAGGAGGTCTACCACAGGCTATTGCTCATATATATGGGGGAACCTGGTTACTTGGAGGAGCAAGAAACAACCTACTGTGTCAAGAAGCAAATCTTGAAAGGGTGAACTAAGGGCACTTGTACTTGGCATTTGTGAAGCTCTCGGCTAAAAGGGTACTGATCGAACTTCAAAGAATCAGACAAGAACCTATCACACTCTGTTGTGACAATAATTCAGCCTTATGCATGGCAGAAGATCCAGTCCATCATGATAAAACCAAGCATGTGGACATTGACAGACACTTTCTGAAGGAGAAGATTGATGCCAAGATTATTCAACTCCAGTATGTTCCCTCAGCAGATCAGAATGCTGATATTCTTACCAAGGCTATTCCACCTCTTATGTTCAGCAGACTAAGTAGCAAACTTGGCTGCATCAACATATACAGCCCAGTTTGAGGGGGGGTGTGGAAATATTACTCGTGGACTCTCTGCACGAGGCTTCAACAGGTGCCAAGAGACTCGATCACGAGGCTTCACAGGTGCTCATGCAGATTGAGCCTCGTGATTTCGTGCATAATATTTTGTACACCTTATTTAATTGTAAAATTAATTGTAAAAGACATATTAATTGTGAGTCATATAAACAATTAATATGTCAAACTCTAGTTTACTTTATGTCATAGACATAACTTTTACTTTTTACTTTTTGCATGCTTGCCGCCCACATCTACATACTCAAGTGGCCGCCCAAGCTAGCTAGCTAGTCTCTCCATCTCAATTGTATCTATTTATACATCTTTTTACTCAATGAATAAACTAAGTTGAAGTTTACTCTTGTGTGTATCACATTCTCAAACTCTCTTCACTTTCAATTCCTCGATCCGGGATAGTTTGGATGAAATAATGAGGGGAAGCTTATTACCATCTTGCAAGAACACATACTTTAAATGCTTAGGTAAAGGCTTCAACTCAAGATCATTCGGGGGTTCCTCCAAACTGGACTTCAAATCTCTACTTTTCAAATTATCGGAGGAAAACAGCTGAGCTCCCAATAAATCAACTTCCTCTGAAGGTGAAAGATTCTTTCTTCCCACAACTTCATCATCCATTTTAGCTCCAAAATCTCTCAGATCTACCCTACCATACTGATTCAGATTGTCGATTAAACGCTCGTATTCAGAGTCTACTGCCATGGCTTGCTCCTCTAAATAATCATTGAAATCATCAAATGATTCCTCTACAGAGTAGCCGGTTGGAAATTCAGAAGGTCTTTTGATAGCTTTAGAGACACTATAGCTTACTTCTTCATTTCCAACGCGCAAAGTCACCTTAGCACCATCATCACAATCAATGAGGGCTCTAGCGGTGAACGAAAAGGTCTTCCAAGAATCGGGCGTATTTGGTTGTTGGATGTCTAAAACATACCAATCCACAGAAAGGTAAATCTATCGACTGAACCAACAAATCTTTCAAAATCCCTCGCCGCTTTCTTGGATGATCTATCCATAAACCGAATACTCATAGTAGTGGGCTCCAAAAGATTGTCTAATTGAAGTTGCTGACAGACAGATAAAGGCATAAGACTAATAGAAGCTCCTAGATCACATAAAGAATTGGGAAAGACAAGGCCTCCTATTTGCAAAGTAAGAACAAATCTTCCAGGATCACCTTTCTTAACAGGTAAATCTTCATAACTTATCATGGAACAGTCTTCACCAATCACCCTTTCCATGCCCTCTAACTTCTTCTTAGACGAGACCACATCCTTTATAAATTTAGTATACTTGGGCATCTCAACCAACACGTCAGATAACGGCAAGTTAACTTGGGTGTTTTTCGGAGAGGTTGAGTACCTTCTCATATTTCTTATCTTCACATAAAGGAATATTAGTCTTTCTCGAGGAACGGAAGCTTCTTCAACTCATCTTCAGAGAAAACTTTCTTCGGGGGGGAACTCACAGCTTGGTCCTCAAGATCTTTCCATCTCACAGATTTTTCAACTCCTTTCCTCACAGGCTCATCCTCTTCCTCAATAGACTTCTCACTGCTCACAGGTTCACCTACTTTAGATCCTTCCACCTCATCCTTCGGAAGATCAGTCTCCCGAGTGCTCTTTATCGGATTAGGGAAATAGGCCTCCTCAATTCCCCCTCATGCACTTTGTTTAGGGTGATTTTATACGATTTCTAATGTTATATTTTATAACAATTTCCTCCATATTCGTATAATTTGCATAGAAATCAAGGGTTTAATCGAATTATTGAGCAAATGAGTTTTAAAAGTGGTTAAGTGCAAATTTGTGTTAATTATGTGGTTTCATTGATAAAAATCTTTGAATATGAGATGTTACATTTTGCACGATGTTATCATGAATGTAGGTACGCTTGCATGTTAAATGAGGAGCTTAAACGAAGATCGATGAAGATTAAGAAGAAAGCTCGATTCGAATAAAGAAAGCTCGATTCGATTCGCCCAAACTTGGTGATCAAGTATTTCAAAATATGCCACGTAACATTATATTTTGAGGTCTAAAAGATGGATTTTGAGGAAAGAAGAAGATGCCACGAGTTTTTGAGATCAACGGATCAATATTTTCCAACGTATTTCTACCGTAACCTGTTTTTCGATGGAAATTTTACCCGACTTAGAGGCATTTTCAGGGGAAGAGTTCTTGACGAAAGTTGTAGATACTAAAATGAGCTTTCCAACGCATTTTGAATCACGTCAATCGGAGGTCTACAACTCAAGTTATGATTTTTTTACCAAACTGCTTTGGAATTACGGACGAACCGGAGATATTTTGGCCAAGTTTGATGCATGTTACTCCATGTGCTCCTTAATGATGATGATGATGAGTCATAACAAACTCCACATGCTATTTTAGTGACTCCTCACCTTCACATGCAAAGTCATTATCACCTCCTACATGCTTATAACAAACTTGAGAATATTCCTTAGCATATTCTCCCAAAAATATCTCCTCAACTACAACCTCTCCCTTATACACCTCCCCTCAACTCTCCCTATAAGAACTCCCTCATTTCCATCCATAAAGGCGCCTCCTTGGTCACTTTTGGCCAATCTTTTACTTTTCCCGCCTTTTATGTAAATACTCTGTGCTAAGTTATGCCGAGAATAAATTAGAATAGTAGTACTGTTGTAATGCTGGAGCTACGGCCCTGATTCTGAAATCATAATCGAGGATGATTGGCTAAGGTCTCTAAGCTAGAACCACCTTTGTGAAGCCACCATCACCGGAATAAACAAGGATTTCGTTTTCATTTGTTCTAGTGAGTTTCTTGTTCTTCCTTCATGTTTGAATTGTTTATGTGCAATTTGTATGATCTATACTTATGTTGCATGCTAATCGAATTTAGATACGATAGTTGATGAATTCGTAGATTACCGTGAAGGAGAATGATAATAGTCTTCCAACATACGTAAGTTGAGGGTGAATGTTATTAGATTAGGATTTATATCCATATCTTTGATCCGTAAATGCTTTAGTTGTACCGAGAGTGGTGAACTAATTAAAAGGCGATGAACCGAAAAGGGAAAATGCCTCTTTAGCAGATAATAATCCAAGAACTTACGAATGAACATGTGTCTTTCTTGTTATTTTCGTGTGGGTGGTGGATCATCGGTGCGTTCTAGTTGTTTTAAATTATAAATTTTTATTATCGTAGTTTTATTTATTTTCACGCTTGCTACCCGAGTTTGTTAATTGAAAATCCGAGATCATAATCATCAACTTTATAAAAGAAATCGAAGGCAAAAAAACTCTTTTTCATACAAGTCCTCATGGATACGATCCGGTTTCACCACTATAGCCGCGAGCCTTCGCACTTGGGGTGACATCGGTTTTATTTTATTACTTGTTATCTTTTGCTTTGCATAAAACCGCGAACAAGTTTTTGGCGCCGTTGCCGGGGACTTGGCACGGAAAATTTTCGCTTTTAGTTTTTTTGTCAACTAAGTTATCTGTTTTCGTCTTAAACAATAAAAAAAAAATAAAAATAAAAATAAAAATAAAAAAAAACTTTCGGTAATTACCGAGAGAGAGAAAAAAATATTTTCTTTTAGCTCGCTTCGCTTACATATTAGTTTTATAGTATTTTGTTTCTTTTACGCTGCTTTAGACTGCTTTGAACTGTTTTAGTATAGTTTTTTTAATTCTAAAAAAAAAAAAAAAAAATTTAAAAAAAAATTAACGATAAATACCGAGTGGATTCGGTAATTACGAGAAACAGAGAAAAGAGCCAAGGAACACTTTTCAATCAACGAGGTTGGGTGATGGATTCTCGGTGAATCCCACTCACGAGGAAACATAAGGAATAAAATCCCGAAACCTCGTGATTTAGGTGTTGGTGCCCAAACGTAGTTTATGCAAACTCGAACTCACGGGGACCACTTTTGTATAATCCGAAATAGAGCGAACCATCGCCGACCAAACAGACGCTTGCCCGGCTCACCGGACCAACGGACGGCGGAACCACGGAAGGAAACAATCCTGAAGGATACGTTGAGGAGAAGCTCAAGTAGGAGCCCAGGTTGAAGAAATGGCGAGAGCAACGGACATTGGCGGACTTTTTGCCATGCCATCTACCGTGAAAGTTAATCCTGCGGTCGTGATTCCCGAAATCACGGCTGATAATTTTTCAACTCAAAACTTCTTTAATCAATTTGGTAAGAGGTTCCACATTTCATGGATTTTCCACCGAGGACCCGCACGCGATCACATTCACTCATTTCTAGAATCGTATGGGGACTATTTTGTTAGGTGTAGTGCCCGAAAGACAATTTGTGTAATTGTTTTTAATGGATGACAATTTATCTCACCTTATTACTTGCTTTGTGCTTGTAAGTAATACATCACCGCAAACCCCTAAGTATCAAGATGTAATCGCTTAACTCAAAGGCATGGCATGCACGTGAGGATTGAGTTAGTGGTGATATACTTAAATCTGTTAGTCCGTGGTGAACTTAATCGAGTTTAGGGTCTCTTGATTAAAACACCAATAATGCGCCTAACACCTTAGGGTGTGATAGTCTTATCCGGACTGTCGGTAGAGGGTACCTACGTGGGGCATTTATATATGATGGCATTCATATAGACTAGACCGATTTAATCAATTTCTCGGTATAATTCCGTAATCGAGGAATCTTATTAAATCATTAGATGATCATATATGGATCAACCTTAATCCTGAGGTGATCACAGGGTGCTGCATGTCCCGGGGTAGTGTTTGATGTGTTAGTTACGGTTCACTTAAATAATGTGTTCCAAGCCACTTCTCATTGGCACTATCTCCAGATGAGTGAGTAGTTCTGATTTTCACGGACATGGAATCCATTCCTTCCTGCGGGAAGTAGAAAGACAGTCCCCTTATTTGTTAGCCCTAAGAAAGTGATCGATCGGCCGAGTTCATATTTAGACTAATTAGCTACTAGTCGATATGTGAACTAATTGATCACTAGGGGTTGATGGTAAATAAGGATAAGATATTCAGAGTCGGGTTTATGGAGATTTCCCACCGTGAATGGACAATCTATGGAGGGTTAATCCGTATGTAGTGATTATATCAATGGACGCTTATTCGCTCTATGGGTTGAGTATAAGTATACATCTATAATCGGTAGAGTTCGGTTCGGGTTTATGGTGGCGTATCCCGAATTAATAATTAATGTACATTCTGCTCGATGAATAATTAATTATTGGAGCTACTTAGTTATAGGTCCATGGTCCCTGTGTGGCTTCGTAATTCGGACTAATAATCTTGTTATTTGGGCCTCAGGTGATAATTAATTGGTGGGCTAATTAATTGATATGCATGCATATTATTTAGTTAAATTTAAATAATATAATACACATAAAAGACATTTTATGTGGGCTTTTTGACCCAATATGTGGCGCCATTAGTGTCCTAATAATTAGAGAGAAATTAGTTTTCTTGGATAATTATTTAACATGTGATTTATCTTTTATTTGTTAAATGATAATTCATGGAATAATAGATAATAATATGATTTATCTTAATTTGTTTGGGATAATCATTTTATTTATCTTTTATTTGGAAAAGGATTAATGTGATAATTATCACTTAATTATTTAATCCTTGGAGGACATTGATTACTCTCCCATATAAAGAGAGTTCTCCCAAGTCTAATGGCAAGGTACTATTCACGCCACTATTCACCGAGAAAATTGGCCAAAAATTTCGGCCTCTATTCTTAGGGTTCGAGTTGGAAAAATCTTCGGATTTTTCTTTGCATATCAAGGAGGCTCGTGTATCAAGAAGGGTGTCCACCAACCGCCGCTTGGAGAACACATCGGAAGATCTTGGCTTCTCTTCCTAATGTTGGTAACTTGATTTTAACCCCCTTGTAGTTTTTAAGTCCTTTAACTATGTTTTATGATATGTAAATCGTGATCCGTCCGCTGCGCATAGATCTAACTCGTTTAGATCTAAGAACCTGCATCCTTCATGTGGTAGCAGAGACAGGTTCCACGATTTATATAGTCATAATCATAATTAAACGATTTAAAGGAGTGGAATTGCATATAGGTGATATTTTACTTATTATTATGCATTAATAATTTTTAAATTGCTATGGTTGAAGAGATGGATTGGGGTTGGCACCGTTTTCCCGTTAGATCTATTGTAAACTCATATAAACGATGAAAATTCGTTCATATGAGTATAGGAAATTATGTAATTCATGTATTATTGCAATTTTAATTTCCAGAAAATAGATCTGTACATTAGCTGTTTAGTTTTTTTCGTGTTTTCCGTTGTTTGAACCGTTAAAAAGAAGATCCCTCCGGTCAGAATCAATATTGGAAGTTGATGAACAATCCCACAAAATTTGGCTTCGATCAGAGTCCGTTTGGATTTCCGTTCGTTGCTTCAAAGAAGCTGCTGTAACAGAAAAACGCAGGATTCACAGAAACCCTACCTGTGACTTCCTCGAATTTCTGGGAGAGTTTCGACCGTTGAAACGCAAATCCAACCGTTCATATTGATAAATATGGAGTTTTGGACGTGGAATAAAAATTTCAGGTCGATCGGGTTTCATATCGATTCCCGATCGGCAGCGGGAAGTCATTGATGCGCTGCTGTAAAAGTCAGATTCAGCAGCAAGTTGGGCGGCTCACTGGAGAATATTGACAAGTCAAAGCTCCGATCCGACCGTCCATCTTGAAGTCCGAAGAATGAAGATCAGATCTGGAAAGTTTCGTCCCGATCCAAGTTCGTTTGATATGCCGATTATCGAAGATTCTCAACAGCTACAGATTAGGGTTTTAATTTATTTTCGAATAGATTAGTTACGCTTGCCAATCGGTCCATCTCTGTTTATTTTCCGCACTAGTATACATGTGTAGATTGTATGAGTAGAACCGAAAATTGCCATGACATGCATCATATCATGAATTCCACTCCATATGCATACATGTAGAAATTAATTCGAGGAATTAGTTAGGCATGTATAAAACACACGATTAGTTTTAATTAATTGTTAGATATTAATTAGAAACTAATTAGGGTAAAAACCGAGGAACACGGGTTTTTTCAATCGTCGAGGTTGGGTGATGGATTCTCGGTGAATCCCACTCTGCGAAAGCATAAGGAGTAAAATCCGAAACCTCGTGGGTTAAGGTGTTGGATTCTCGGTGAATTCCACCTTACCTAAGACGAGATTACGTTTTTGTTCCGTAGTGTCTCACGAGAAAGTTTGGTGTTTAAGGATTGGATAATCACGGGCAAACAGTTCGAAAGTGGTTTAACCACGGTTGGGTGGTCAACAGTAGCTACGGCTCAATCGACTTCACCCTCCACGTGTGGCGTTTGCACGGGGGTCTGGCAATACTGAGCCATCCGAAGAGCCACTACGGCTCAACGGAGCTCTCCTAGCCTTGACCCGTCCGACGGCCACATATGTTCTAACGAATAGGTCGGGTGGGCTAGCCCACTTAACCGACAACATTCGGGCCTATGATTTATTGTTCCTTAATGTAACATCAAGTCCAAAACGTGATCGAGAAACCCACCACTTTTTCAAAATATTGAGTGGGAGCGGGAGAGGCGACAGCCGATCCCACGGCCTCTACTGTTGACACAAGCAACGTGAGAGAATGGTGACGCCTCGTGCCGGCTTTGATTTCGGCCCCCTAAGGAAGGCCTTCACCGCTATCAAAATTCAAGGCTTGGTCTCCGAAGGATAGGATTTTGGGTACTCGTCGGGTCACCGACCGACCCTAAGGCGACACACACTCGGGTCTACCTAAAAATCTGAGACAATGAGGTCACACTCATAAAGGGTATTTTTGGTAGTACCTTGGCTGAAAAGGAAAGGTGATTGACGATCATAATGAGATGTTCGATTCTCAATCGATCTTCAATATTAATCGAAACCTCTTTGACCTACCCTAAGGCGGCACTGAGGCATTAGATTAAATCCTTGGACGCAGTAGGATAGACTATAAAGTACTTAGTTTATGTTCCTAAAATTTTAGTAGTGTATGATTTGGATTTATTTTCTGTCAATTTTATTTACAACTGTTATATATATATCTCTCTAAGGTGCTAGACTGCTAGTGTAAAATTGACTAGTAATGACTTCGTTAAAAAGTGGTAAGTAACTAGAACGTTGTATTTATTAATCTCACATGCGATTAATTTTTCGGAAGAGATATTTCTCTTGAAGCCTTCAAAACTTAAGTGACGTAAATAGGCATGTCACTGCTGTCACTCGTGCAGAACGAGAGACAACCGTAGTTAGTTTGAAAGATGATTGGGACGATAAAATTCTTCTAGTGAATTGTGTAGTGTCTACACGAGAAATTTTATGATAGAAAAATTGGAGAATCATAAATTAAAGTGTCGCTAGTTAGACGGTATTTGGAACCGATAAACTAGTGGGAGCTTTTATATTATGTTTTTCTAATTTATTAGAAAATTAGTCCCACTGGGTAATGCTTTCATTAGACATCCCACAGTTCACGAGTAGTGTCTACTCAAACGAACTGCTAGTTCAAGACTATTTTCTTTTAAGGAAAGTTAAGAATGGGAAAGAATGTCTATAAGTGTTAATCATCTTAACTAAAGTTTTGAGGCTAAACCGAAACATTAATTAAAGAAAGTATAGGATAAGGAAAGTGATTTCGAGTAACTTGACTCGGTAGCTTAGTTCTTTGGAAGAACAAGGAAGCTGTGCATTAACGATTAATAGAGTAACAACGGGCGCGATAATTTCAGCTACAATAGTGGGAGTGATATAAGGAAATGAATTTCGGATTCTATCCTTGAATATCACAGAAAAATTTATTTTTCTGTTTACAAATTCGTTGAAACAAATGGATTCACTTTCAACTCGATATATTGTTGCCTCATAGAAAGTGAATATGACATTTGTAGTACGAATCCAAGACTCGGACTTTTGTTTGATAAAGTCAGAACCACTAAGAAAAGTCGAATAAGTATAACACATCTAAAACTATTAAAGGTAAAAGGTTTCAGTATTAAGATAAGCGACCTTTCAATATCTATTAATTAGTGCATATATCCTGAGATAAGACCTGACGATCGCTAAGGGTGATTCCTATCTCCCGAGTCTAGAACACTATCTCAAAGGAACAATGACTAAGTTTCCTTTCAATCGGGAAAGGGTAATATATTTGAAGGGTAACATAGCTTGTTCACCATGACCTTCGGGGTCTAGTGAGAGATACAAGCCAGTGGGAGTTTTTGAGTGGTGACATATTGTCTGATAACTACTCGAAACGTGATTTAGTTTATCAAAAGAATACGAGGAGGAGTCTCTGATTTTAGCAGAGAATAGAGTATTCCATGCTCAGAAATAGGCTATCGCATAGTCTTGGGACTGATGCTCGGCCCGCTTCCTAGTGGAATGATTCTCACGTAAGAAGAAACCATAGACTTGCCTCGATATAGTTATTAATGTGCTACAATACAATCGTTAAACTCGATTAAGATAATTGGTTGCAAAATAACGGTTAACATTATTATGTAAACCGAGAAGTCTACCTAAAAGATGCCAGTGAATTTATGGATAATGAGTGAATTCGGTTCACACCACTTCCATAAATGTAGGCATTTAGCATTTAATGCTTGAAGGTAGGTCTGGGGATTTTGCGCATACGTTCAGATTGTGACTGTTTGTGAAACATCTTAATGAGACGAGTGAAGGTTGATTATAAGATTCTTGAGATCAGAAAGTGACGGTTGAACTGTCACAAGCCTTCTGATAGAATCTATAAGTAACAACCTTAAACCTTGGAGTACGGTTACCCAAAGGTAGTTACTATCTGATTTAATCAGACCACATCCAACATCGGTTGTTGGTGATTACACTGATAAATACTACTAGATCAGAATGTCAATCCACCCAAGACACAGTGGGAGTATGGTTTAACCGTTGACCCATTGTGATTTTGTGGACTTTATAATCTCTTGGGTGATTGATAACCTATGGCTCTTGGTGGGTCAGTATAGATTCTCGATTATAGAGGTTGGTTTGAAAACCTTAACCCTGAATGGAGTTTTGGTACTCAGGTTACATTCAAATTCTTGTAGAACCACCGAGTGTCTCAGCCCAGTGGGAGCAATTGGATCTACACGGAAAGAGTCGAATGAATAGGAAAGTTTAAACTTTCAGTATAAAGTTGAGTGGTATAGGGTGATTCCCTGACAAGTAGAGAGTTAACCGCACCTTGAACTCTCTCACCACTCGATCTTGCTAGATTTCGTTAGAAAGCGTAAAATAGGGGTGATTCCTCGAGACTTTCTTGTCGAACAACGGAATCTGAATTCATTTAGAATGTATGGGTTTTAGCTAAGAATGAATAACGGATTCGTTACAAAGCGTAAGATAGGGGTGATTCCCAAGACCTTTTTTGCGAGACTAACGATATCTTAATTCATTCAGAAAGAACCTTTGGTAGGAGGCCTGCCATGGCTTATATCCTTTGTGGATTTAAGAGAACCTCTCGGTCATTTAAAAGTCACATGTTTTAAAATATGCGGACTTGACCAAAATATTGATAAGTTTTTTCGTAGACTGGATATCAATATTGGTAATGTAGTAGTAGTATTAGTGTTCATGAATGATAACACTGAAACGGTTGGAAACAACATGGGTGTGCTATCTGAAGTCGAAAACTGACAGGCCAAGATTCTCTGGATGAGAGAGTTGGACTATATTCTAAGAATCTGATTCGGTCAGATTCACGAGAATGAGTCATTGGCTATCCCACATATCTTATTGAATAAGATGATTATGCATATACGTATGCAACATTCATCGAGAGTAGTCCTACCTTACATCTCAGGAATGATTCTCTAAATCTTCGGATAAAGAGAAAATGGGATAGAGTCTCTCTTGGATAATGGCAAGTCAGGTTATCACAAGTCAATAGTAATCGAATCTTGGATTCGAGCAATAAGTAGTGGTTTAGTACGTCCTCAAGTATCTTTAGAGAAAGAGGAATCATATGCTTGTATATTCAGGTGCAAACTTGAATATGGTTGACTACACTGATTCTGACTTGTAGTCAGATTGAGGATGATCATTAAGTCGACCTCGGGCTCAGTGTTTAGTGCTTAGAATTTCCTTTTTGTTCTGGGAGTAATTCCAGGTCTGATAAGCCGATATCACTTCATTGTGAAAACAGTGAAGATATAGCTTAGAAGGATCTTCTCGGTCACAAGAAGTCAAAAGCATATTGAGAGAGAGTACCGCCTGATTGGAAGGACCGACAACGTTTCAATCCTAAAGATCGTCTCGAGTCGACAATCTAGCTAATCAGTGTACCAAGTCGAGTGCTTGGAGGGTACGGCATTGATAGATATGTCTCACCTGCTTTTAGAGCAAGTGGGAGAGTGTTGTGAATAAGATAGGGTGTGCTCTAAAAACAATCGTTGCTTGTCATTTCGTGCAAGTGGGAGATTGTTAGGTGTAGTGCCCGAAAGACAATTTGTGTAATTGTTTTTAATGGATGACAGAATTTATCTCACCTTATTACTTGCTTTGTGCTTGTAAGTAATACACTGCTGCAAACCCTAAGTATATCAGTATGTAACCGCTTAACTCAAATGCATGGCATGCACGTGAGGATTGAGTTAGTGGTGATATACTTAAATCTGTTAGTCCGTGGTGAACTTAATCGAGTTTAGGGTCTCTTGATTAAAACACCAATAATGCGCCTAACACCTTAGGGTGTGATAGTCTTATCCGGACTGCCGGTGAGGGTACCTACGTGGGGCATTTATATATGATGGCATTCATATAGATCGGACCGATTTAATCTGAATTTCTCGGTATAATTCCGTAATCGAGGAATCTTATTAAATCATTAGATGATCATATATGGATCAACCTTAATCCCGAGGTGATCACATGGTGCTTTGTCCCGGGTAGTGTTTGATGTGTTAGTTACGGTTCAATTAAATAATGTGTTCCAAGCCACTTCTCATTGGCACTATCTCCGGATGAGTGAGTAGTTCGATTTTCACGAGACATGGAATCCATTCCTTCCTGCGGGAAGTAGAGAGACAATCCCTTTATTTGTTAGCCCTAAGAAAGTGATCGATCGGCCGAGTTCATATTTAGACTAATTAGCTACTAGTCGATATGTGAACTAATTGATCACTGTGGGTTGATGGTAAATAAGGATAAGATATTCTCGAGTCGGGTTTATGGAGATTTCCCTTTCCGTAATGGACAATCTATGGAGGGTTAATCCGTATGTAGTGATTATATCAATGGACGCTTATTCGCTCTATGGGTTGAGTATAAGTATACATCTATAATCGGTAGAGTTCGGTTGGGTTTATGGTGGCGTAATCCGGAATTAATAATTAATGTACATTCTGCTCGATGAATAATTAATTATTGGAGCTACTGTTATAGGTCCATGGTCCCCGTGTGGCTTCGTAATTCGACTAATAATCTTGTTATTTGGGCCTCATTGATAATTAATTGGTGGGCTAATTAATTGATATGCATGGATATTATTTAGTTGGGCTAAATAATATAATACACATAAAAGACATTTTATGTGGGCTTTTTTGACCCAATATGTGGCGCCATTAATGTCCTAATAATTAGAGAGAAATTAGTTTTCTTGGATAATTATTTAACATGTGATTTATCTTTTATTTGTTAAATGATAATTCATGGAATAATAGATAATAATATGATTTATCTTAATTTGTTTGGGATAATCATTTTATTTATCTTTTATTTGGAAAAGGATTAATGTGATAATTATCACTTAATTATTTAATCCTTGGAGGACATTGATTACTCTCCTATATAAAGAGAGTTCTCCCAAGTCTAATGGCAAGGTACTATTCACGCCACTATTCACCGAGAGAAATTGGCCAAAAATTTCGGCCTCTATTCTGTGGAGTTCGAGTTGGAAAAATCTTCGGATTTTTCTGTTTGCATATCAAGGAGGGCTCGTGTATCAAGAAGGGTGTCCACCAACCGCCGTTTGAGAACACATCGGAAGATCTTGGCTTCTCTTCCTAATGTTGGTAACTTGATTTTAACCCCCTTGTAGTTTTTAAGTCCTTTAACTATGTTTTATGATATGTAAATCGTGATCCGTCCGCTGCGCATAGATCTAACTCGTTTAGATCTAAGAACTTGCATCCTTCATATTTTAATCAAAGGGGTCACTGAGGACGCCCTGAAAATGAAACTTTTCCTTCTCACCGAAGGAGAAGCAAAAGAATGGTATAAATCCTTACCAATCGAATCCATTACTTCGTGGGAGGAGTTGGAGAAAGAATTTACGAGCCAAGATTTTCCACCGCAAAGACGGCTCATCTTCTCGAATCGATATTCACTTTTGTGCAATCCGAGAAGGAATCATTTTACGATGCGTGGAAACGATTTAAGACTCTCTTGAGAAAGTGCCCCCACCATGGGCCGGACAAACAAAGATTGATCAACACTTTCTACAATGGTTTGACCGAATTGACTAAGGAATGGTGAATAGTTACTCTGAGGTGCATTTCACGAAAAGACACCGATGAGGGATGGATGTTGTTTGAAGATATTGCAAAGTATAATTATGCCCCTACTGTATGCAAAAAGGCCCAATCGTAAAAGCTCGATCGCAGGAAGTATGAGGTAGATGAGACCACGTCTCTAAAAGCTCGATTGGCGCACTACGAAGCAAGTGACGGCAATGAATGTTCAAAGTCTTGTGTGTGACAATTGCCATGGCCAAGGCCATCGTAGTAATCAATGCCACTTGACCCGATCTCACAGTCAAAGTCGTTCAAAACAATGTCGTTTGCCAAAATTATGATACCGTTGGGCACGCATTCCATCGATGTCATCTATTGTTGCATTCGTAAGAAGTGAATACATTCACTTCTCAAAATTATCGACCTTCGGGTCGAATCAAAACACTCAAGATTCAATTATAACCGAACCACCCTGGTTTCCGATGGAGTGACCCTTCCGGGCAAAGAAACCCCCATCATTTTCAGGCCCTAGGCCTAATCAAAGCAATTTTCAATCCAACTATCGACCAAAGATGGAACACCAATCCACCGCAAAATCAAAATCAATCATTTCGAGATCTTAGAACAAAAGTTGAGCGAGCAAATCACGCCAACACTCAATTGGCAAATGCTTTAAGTACTCGACCAAGATGCGAGAAAATTTGGAGGTGCAAATGGGACAAATTTCGGGCAAACAAGCAAGTCGACCTCAAGGTCACCGCCGAGTTTTATCGAGAAGAACCCCCGAGGGGTTAATCTGGTCCAAAATGACCAGAATTCTTGCACCGATCTCGCTGCACCATGGAACTATGGTCAAGATGAGCTGAATGCTATAAAACTGAGGAGTGGGAAAGCGGTTGGCAGTCAGGCCAACCAGGGAAACGAGTAGCCCCTCCTGTGAGCAGAGACGCAGGAGGGGAAGATCTTTGTTCTCCTCAGAAGGATGTTGGGACTACTATTGATCCAAGTGAAAGAGAAAATTCTGAAGAAAAGGTGAAAGTTGAGAATTCTGATGATGAAGAGAATACTGCTGAGAAGAAGTCAGATTCTAAGTTAAGTTCTGGGAAGCATGTGAGGTGGAAGGATAGGGAAGACAAAGCAATCAATGATAAGACGGCAAAGAAGCACTTTACTGAGGAAGACTTTGCTGATCTCCCTTACCCACCTAGCAAAAACAAGTTGTCATTAACAGTCGATAAAGAGTATAAGAAGATAATCGACTTGCTCAAGAATACTGAGGCAAACATTCCATTAGTTGATCTTTTGGTAGGAATGCCAAAGTATACAAAGTTTATAAAGGACGCAGAGAAGTTCGAAAAGAAGCTCCAAGAGCTCGAGCACATAGTATTGAATGGAGAATGCTCAAAGAATCAGCTGCACTAAACTTCCCGTGAAGTGTCCTCCACTGGTAGATTTACGATTTCATGTACTATCGGGAACAGGATTTCCACAATGTTCTATGCGATTCGGGAGCATCAATCAATCTGATGTCTCACGCCAATCTTCCAATCTCTTGATTGGATCAATCTATTACGCTTAAACCTATTTCTCTTCAACTTGCTGATAGAAGTGTGAAATATGCAAGGGGAATTGTAGAAGATGTATTGGTCAAGGTTAAGAACTTCATATACCCAGCTGATTGGGTAATCATGGATATGACCAACGATAAGAAAACCCCTTGATCCTTGGAAGACCTTTTCTTGCAACCGCCCGTGCCTTACTAGATTCCCACAAAGGGCGAAGTGACCTTACATTTGGAGGATGAGAGTATAAAGTTCAATGTGGGTAATGCAAGTGAAGCACCCGTCCAAAGGACACTTGTTTAGCTATTGAGGACGATTTCACCGATGAGTATGATAAACAAGTGTTCATGGGTAGTTGGGATGAGGAAGAATTCAATAAACTATCTCGCAACTTGGACTAATGAGGAGTGGATAAAATTTTTAGAAGAGATTGACAAGGAAAGTTCGATTACCACGAGGTGGTAGGAAAGAAGATGAGGAGAGGGCATGGTGATATGCCCAGATTTGCAAAAGGAGATGAGGCCCTCTGTCTGTGGGAGGCCATGATGCTTCATAGCCCTTATAATAAGCTTGGAGATCTAGAGCTTAAGGAGATAAATTGAGACCAAGTGTGGAGAAGCCACCGTCGATTTTAGTGTTGAAACCCTTGCCTCAACACTTGAAATACATTTTTCGAGGGACGGTGATAAGCTCCTTTGATCATTTCATCTAAGTTAGAACCGAAGGAGGAAGAAAAGCTTATCAAAGTGCTGCAAGATAATATCCTCGCTTTTGGTTGGCAAGTGGGAGATATTAAGGGGATAAGCCCTGATATCTCAGATGCATAAGATCGGACTGCTGAGGGATCGAAGAAGGTGCGACACCTCGAGAGAAGGCTAAACCTCACATGCAGGAAATCGTTAAGAAGGAAATCATCAAATTGCTTGACATGGGTATCATCTACCCAATAGCCGATAGTGAATGGGTAAGCCCCACTCAGTGGTGCCAAAGAAAGGAGGATAACTATTGAAAAGAATGAAAAGGGGGAGAGATTGCCTTACGACAAGTCACCGGGTTATAGAGTTTGCATCGACTACGAAGACTAAATGAGGTAACTCTAAAAGACCACTTCCCTTTGCCATTCATTGACCAGCTCCTTGAAAGGCTTAGTGGCAAGCAATTTTATTGTTTTTGGATGGCTATTCGATACTTTCGATAGCTATCGACCCCAATCGATCAAGAAAAGACTACCTTCACTGTCCCTCCGGTACCTTCGCCACCGAAGGATGCCATTTGGTCTCTCAGAACGCACTTTTGCTACATTTCAAAGATGTATGATGGCTATCTTCAATGGTTTAGTGGAGAAGGTGATGGAAATTTTTATGGATGACTTCTCTCGTATTCGGGACAGCCACCACTTTGCTTACACAATCTTGATAAAGTTACGTCCCGGTGCATAGAGAAGGACTTAGTCTTAAATTGGGAGAAGTGCCACCTAATGGTGGAAGAAGGAATTGTTCTTGGACACAAGGTGTCCAAGGAAGGTATAGAGGTTGACAAAGCGAAGGTAAAAGCTATTGAAAAAATGACATACCCTAAAAATGTAAGAGAAGTAAGAGGATTCTTGGGTCATGTTGGATTCTATAGGCGGTTCATTAAAGACTTTTCTAAGATAGCCAAGCCTTTGTCAACTCTCTTAAGAGAGGATGTGAAATTTGTTTTCACCCCGAGTGTGAAAGAGCTTTTAAAGAATTAAAAGACAAGTTGATTACCTCGCCAATTCTTATAGCACTTGGAAAAGCTCCTTCGAGCTTATGTGTGATGCTTCTAATTATGCAATGGTGCGGTGTTAGGTCGAGAGTGGATTTGGAAGGTTCCAACCCATCTACTACGCTAGTCACACTTTAAACCCAAAGACAAGTAAATTATGCAACAACCGAGAAGGAGTTGTTGGCGTGAGTTTTGCCATGGATAAATTTAGAAGCTATTTGCTTGGGTCGGAAGTTACAATGCGGGATGACCATTCTCGCATTGAAGTATCTCATTGAGCAAGGCCGATGCCAAGCCTCGCTTTGATGAGATGGATCTTGATTTTACAAGAGTTTGATGTTCATATCCGGGACAAGAAGGGTAGCAAGAATGTGGTAGCCGATCACATGTCTCGGTGACCGATGATCATCAAATGTAGTCGGATGAGATTGGAATTGATTTTCCAACCGAGCAACTCATGACTATTGATGTGTGCGAGGTTATTCCCGCCTGCATCGAAAAGGTTCTCCTTGGTTTGCACCTTTGCAAACTTCTTGAGCGGCGATATCCGGACCTCGACTGACATATCGCCAGTTAGAAGAAATTCTTTTCGGATTTGAACTATTATGTGTGGGACGACCCTATTCTCTTCAAGCGTTGTAAGGATGGATTACTCCGTAGGTGTGTCCTCGAGAGTTCGAGCGAGAGGGACATTATAGAGCAATGCCATGACGGACTGTGGGAGGTCATTATGGAGCCGGGAAGATCACTGCGAAGATTTTTCATCCGGTTTCTACCGGGCCGACAATTTTAAGGATACAGAGAGTTTTGTAAAGGTTGTGACCGGTGCCACAAGCACCGTAAACTTTCTCGGCGAATGGACATGCCCCTACACCCCATTCAACAATGTGAGGTTTTCGACGTATGGGGTATTGACTTCATGGGACCGTTTCCATCCTCGTATGGGAACAAGTACATTCTGGTCTGCGTTGACTACGTGTCAAAATGGGTAGAGGCAATAGCAACACCGCGGAACGACCACAAGGTGGTCAAGAGCTTCCTGAGGAAAAACATTTTTACACGGTTTGGTTGTCCACGAGCTCTCATCAGTGACGAGGGAACTCACTTCTGCAATACTCCATTAGAAAAGATTTTAGAACGATATGGGGTGAAACACAAAACTGCTACCCCCTATCACCCTCAGACGAGTGGACAAGTTGAAGTAAGTAACCGAAGCCTGAAAAGCATTCTTGAGAAGACGGTGAATTCTCATAGGACGGACTGGAGCCAGAAACTGGATGATGTACTCTGGGCCTACAGGACAGCTTTCAAAACTCCTATCGGCACATCTCCGTTTCAGATGGTTTATGGTAAGGCCTGCGCCACCGCTAATCGAGCTTGAGCACGAGCATTACGGGCTATTAAATTCTTGAACTTCGACGACCGCTTATGCAGAGAAAAGCGATTGTTGCGATTGCAGCAGAGCTTGATGAGTTCAGACTCCAGCCTACGAGAGCTCAAGAATCAAGATGAGAGGACTAAACTTCTTCACGACAAGAAAATCAAGCATAGAGAATTCAAAGAGGCGAATGGGTTTTACTATATAATACCAGGTTACATCTGCTTCCTGGTAAGCTACGCACCCGCTGGTCCGCCCCTTTGAAATTTCTCGTGTTTTCCCTAGTGGAGCCGTCGAATTGAAAAATAAGCAGGAGAGTTGTTCAGAGTGAATGGTCATCGGTTGAAACACTATATTGGTCAACAAAAGGAACGACGGTGGTTTTCCATCTAAACGACGTCCCTAGTCAAGACAACTCCGATCTTTTGGAACCCGATGATTTACGTCTCTGTGAATTCTTTGATGATATTGTGATTACTGATGATACACCTCGACCTGTGGAATCGAAACCTAAAAAGAAGAAGAGAAGAATCATAGGAACTAAGTGGATACGTGAGTTTACTCGATATGGCCAATACGTTGGCGAGACTTTGTTTTTGTGGGATCCATACTATTGACCCGAGGAAATCAAGAATGATTCCGAAAAGAGGCCTCACCGGCCCGACCGGGTTGAAAATTTTTGGGTTGTCGAGCAAACGACATTAACCAAAAGCGCTACCGGGAGGCAACCCGCTTAAAAAAAAAAAAAAAAAAAACTCTACATTTTGCATTATACTTTACTCATACTTTGGATAATAGTTTTCCAATACTTGAATTGATTTTCATTTTGTTTCACCAAGTCTCGTGGATGAATGTTTGAATGTCATTTAAAGGGAACGATTAGAGGTTATCCGAAAATCCCGAGGAGTACAAAGAAAAATTCAAATGCATCATTTCTTAGATTCAGTTGTTAGAACAATTTGAAATAACCCTTGAGGATCTGGGTATAAAAGACTCATAGTTAATACTTTGTCACATATTTCATATCATGACCTAGTCTGCTTTTAAATTTTCAAATAATGTGTGACATGTATTAATTCAACTACTATGCAACTAAGTGGAATAGGAAATTCAAAGTCGACCCGAGTTGAAATTTTATTGTCTAGTCGAGCTCCCGACTATAATTAAGCCCTACTAGGACGGTAACCTAGATATCTTTTCCTTTTTGTCTCAGTAGTTTATTTCTGCTTTATTCCATGATATTGCCTTGTCTATCATCTTTTGTGCCCCTATCCCCGAGGTACGCCTTGTTTTCCCATGGTGTGCGGGATTTTTGCGATAGCGATTGTGAGTTTTTAGATAAATCGCTTTACCGGTGGATGGTCCACGATCTCTGATTTCATCGAGCATTTCTGAGTCGATTCTAGGCCACTTCCGAATTGCCACTTTCAACCACAATCACCTAAGTGTTCTTTTCTTTTTACATTCTCGCACAACCCGAGGACATGTTGTGATTTAAGTGTGGGGAGGGAATAGTCGGTTATATGTATCTACCATTTGCTTAAATTATTTTGATTCTATGCTAAATGGGCTAAATTTTCAAATTTTTGTTTATTCCCGAGTAAACAATGCATATCTTTGTTCGTTATTTTTATAGTCATTAATGCTATATTCCGTATGTTCGATAAGTTAGTTGTTTCACCCAATATATTTTTCACGAGCCATAGTGAATGATGAGCTAAATTATAAAGCTATATCCTTTTTGATTAGTGATTTTTGATTATCTTATAAGTCATGTGCTTAGTGCTAACGTCTGGCGTATCGTGAGAATTATGATAGTTTGTGTTTATAGCCGTAGTATGATATATTGTGAATATCTCAAGGTTTGAATGTGATAAGTGAAACATAACTAATGTTCTTGCACAATAATTAACAAATAAATCATTGCTTGAGGTGTTATGCTCAAGAGGTTTGAATTGCTTTTAGCATGTTAACCACTCGCTGCGTAAATCTCGAAAAAGTAATCAATTGTGTGTGTCGAAAAGTCGGTCGATGATTTGAGTGCGGTAGGGCATTATCTCGAAATGTCCTATACCACTATGATGACCAAAAGCTCACGACAATCGAGAAAAGTCGCTTATGATTTGAGTAGATAGGGGATTATCTCGAAATTTCCTATTCTAGTATGACGGGCAAAAGCTCATTCTGATGTGTGTTGAAAAAAAAAAAAAAGTGTGAAAAAAAAAAAAAAAAAAAATCGAAAAAATTTATTATTATGAATAAGTTAAGGACTTAGTTATCGTATACCTTATCCCAGAGATAAACCGATGAGATATGTTGTAGGAATTATCCTCTGAGTATATCGAATGGCCCTAGATATATTCTATCATTCTTTCGAGATATGTCACGTTTTGTAGGGTACATCTTATAAGTATCATTATTACTAGTTTGAAGGGGGTATTAGCTAGTTTGCTTTGAATTTTTCAAGTTTGGACTTAGTGGAAGTTTTCTATGGCTATGCACACACATCAGGGTGAACCTCTGATTTATTGAGTATATGTTGTATTTGCTGAGGTGTCTATCTTTTTCGAGCCTTGATTCTTGTTTTGTTTTGCTCGGGACGAGCAAAAGCTAAGTGTGGGGGAGTTGTTTAGGGTGATTTTATACGATTTCTAATGTTATATTTTATAACAATTTCCTCCATATTCGTATAATTTGCATAGAAATCAAGGGTTTAATCGAATTATTGAGCAAATGAGTTTTAAAAGTGGTTAAGTGCAAATTTGTGTTAATTATGTGGTTTCATTGATAAAAATCTTTGAATATGAGATGTTACATTTTGCACGATGTTATCATGAATGTAGTGCACTTGCATGTTAAATGAGGAGCTTAAACGAAGATCGGATGAAGATTAAGAAGAAAGCTCGATTCGAATAAAGAAAGCTCGATTCGATTCGCCCAAACTTGGTGATCAAGTATTTCAAAATATGCCACGTAACATTATATTTTGAGGTCTAAAAGATGGATTTTGAGGAAAAGAAGAAGATGCCACGAGTTTACGAGATCAACGGATCAATATTTTCCAACGTACTTCTACCGTAACCTGTTTTTCGATGGAAATTTTACCCGACTTAGAGGCATTTTCAGGGGAAGAGTTCTTGACGAAAGTTGTAGATACTAAAATGAGCTTTCCAACGCATTTTGAATCACGTCAATCGGAGGTCTACAACTCAAGTTATGATTTTTTACCAAACTGCTGGAATTACGGACGAACCGAGATATTTTGGCCAAGTTTGATGCATGTTACTCCATGTGCTCCTTAATGATGATGATGATGAGTCATAACAAACTCCACATGCTATTTTAGTGACTCCTCACCTTCACATGCAAAGTCATTATCACCTCCCACATGCTTATAACAAACTTGAGAATATTCCTTAGCATATTCTCCCAAAAATATCTCCTCAACTACAACCTCTCCCTTATACACCTCCCTCAACTCTCCCTATAAGAACTCCCTCATTTCCATCCATAAAGGCGCCCCTCCTTGGTCACTTTTGGCCAATCTTTTACTTTTCCGTCTTTTATGTAAATACTCAGTGTAGGCGTTATGCGAGAATAAATTAGAATAGTAGTCTCATTGTAATGTTTGGCTACGGCCCCCGATTCTCAAATCATAATCGAGGATGATTGGCTAAGGTCTCTAAGCTAGAACCACCTTTGTGAAGCCACCATCACCGGAATAAACAAGGATTTCGTTTTCATTTGTTCTAGTGAGTTTCTTGTTCTTCCTTCATGTTTGAATTGTTTATGTGCAATTTGTATGATCTATACTTATGTTGCATGCTAATCGAATTTAGATACGATAGTTGATGAATTCGTAGATTACCGTGAAGGAGAATGATAATAGTCTTCCAACATACGTAAGTTGAGGGTGAATGTTATTAGATTAGGATTTATATCCATATCTTTGATCCGTAAATGCTTTAGTTGTACCGAGAGTGGTGAACTAATTAAAAGGCGATGAACCGAAAAGGGAAAATGCCTCTTTAGCAGATAATAATCCAAGAACTTACGAATGAACATGTGTCTTTCTTGTTATTTTCGGTGGGGTGGTGGATCATCGGTGCGTTCTAGTTGTTTTAAATTATAAATTTTTATTATCGTAGTTTTATTTATTTTCACGTTTGCTACCTTAGTTTGTTAATTGAAAATCCGAGATCATAATCATCAACTTTATAAAAGAAATCGAAGGCAAAAAACTCTTTTTCGTACAAGTCCTGCGGATACGATCCGGTTTCACCACTATAGTCATGCGAGCCTTCGCACTTGGGGTGACATCGGTTTTATTTTATTACTTGTTATCTTTTGCTTTGCATAAAACCGCGAACAAGTTTTTGCACTTCCACTGGCAGGAGGGGCTAGTGGTTTCCCTTGTTCTGTGGACCAGAGAGTTGAGTGCCGGATCTCAAACTGATGGCATTAGTATCTTCTTGACTGTAGGAAGTTGATGGAACTAGAGCGTGCAAGACACCGACTGCATTAGCTTGATTGACTTGACCACCTCCACGAGGGTTCTTCTCCGTAAAACTTGGTAGATGTCCTTGTGGTCTTGAAGCAAGTTGTTCAGCCAATTGTCCTAATTGCCTTTCAAGGTTCTTGATTGTCTTCGTTTGTTCCTCCAATCTCGTAACAATATCACTCGGAAGAGAAAATCCCGGAGGATTCTGAGAATTCTGATTGTAAGATTAACTGGGCCTATTACCAGAGACATGAGTAGAACTGTTAGGCCAGTTTTGATTGAATCTTTGAGTAGAAGTAGGAGAACTCGAAGATTGATAGTTATTCGGATTCCTATTGAAGTTTTGATAACCTGGGTTGTACCCCTGGTTCTGGAAGTTGCTTTGACTAGAATACTTGATTCGAAATCTTTGATTGGATTGGCCATAAAAGCATTGACTTGAAATTTTGTCCATTCATAGGACAAGCAAGTGAAGTATGTCCTTCAATAGCACAAGTCCGCAAACTATCGGTGTATCTTTGTCTCCTATGTTGACAAAGATTGACTTGATAGTTTGTGGGGATAGAAATTGACATCGACCAAACAAATGGCCAATTTGATTGCAATTGTCACGAAACGTAACTTGGGAGTTCTATTGAAGTTGATTCACAGATTGAGAATTAGAATTCTTAGAAAGATTAGCAACTTTGTTGTTGAAGTAAAGAAATCAATTGATTCTGCATGTTTACTTCTTCAATTTTTGGTGCAGGTGCTTGGATTGCTTGGTAAGAAGGAGCATAATTGTACTTAGCTATGTCCTCAAACAAAGCCCAACCTTCTTGTGGAGTTTTCTTGAGAAATGCCCCACCACTAGAATCAAGTGACCATGCCTTTGACAAACCAGTCAAACCACTCAAAAGGTATTAGCTTGCCTCTGCAAGTCTAGTCCGTGATGAGGGCACTTTCTGAGTAAAGATTTGAATCTCTTAAAAGCTTCAAAGAAAGATTCATTAGGCTGTTGAGTAAAAGTGGAGATATCGCTAAGACACTGAGCAGTCTTAGACGGAGGAAAGTACTGACTTAAGAACTCTCTCTCTAGGTCTTCCCACGTTGTTATAGATTCAACAGGTAGAGAATTGTACCACTCCTTGGCTTCACCCCTCAAGGAAAATGGAAACAATTTGAGTTTGATAATGTCCTCATCAACCCCTTGCAACTTGGTAGTCCCACAGATCTCAAGAAATGTGTGTATATGGGTATGAGGATTTTCGGATTGATAACCGTGAAAAATAGATGCATGTTGCATCATTTGGATCAAACCGGGTTTAAGTTCGAAAGTAGGAGCGGCAATCGCCGGTATAATGACTCCAGGATTAACTCCGACCATGCCCGGTCTGGCATAATCAGCTAAAGTTCTTCTATCATCAGCCATCGTTAAGACAAACTCTTCAACATCTTTCCGGAATCGCTTCTCAAAATTTTCTTCAAGTCTTTGGATACGAGAACGGATTCTTCGACGGTTAGGACGAACAATAGTTCGTTCAGGCTCGGGATTGAAAATAAGAGTGCCTTGTTGACTCCGAGTTAGCATAAACCGAGTCAAACGAAAGAAATGATAAAGGAACAAAAGGAAGATAGAAACAAAAAGATAATAGGGATCGAGCGTGCACTCACGAAAGCAGGGCGTGCGTTCGCATGTAACGCCGCTTTAGATCCCAAACGTCCGTTTAGAAAGAAAACGGGCGTTTAAAATCTTAAACGTCCGTTCGGACTAAAACAGAGCAAAAACAACGAAGCAGTGTAAAAGCGCAAAAACCAGATTTGAGCACCTAGATTAAGGCCACTTAGACTAAGGCTTTCCTTATCATCTAAAACAGTAATAAAACACATCAAACATGGCAACTCCCAAGCAACGGCGCCATTTTGTTCGGAGGATTTTGCATCATTCAAAACAAACAATATTTATAAAACCTATACCTAACATGCAAACTAACTCCTAACCGACCGAATATCGGGTAGTTGCTAGCATAGTAGGAGTAAATGCACGGTATCGATCCACGAGAGATGATGTTAATGGTGTTTTATGTTTTAGATTAAAGGAGATCACAAGCATAGACAGAGAATCATAGATGATTCAAAGCTAAGTAAAGATTGTTTCGAGCCGATTATTACGTTATAGTAACTAGATGAAACTAAGACAGAAATTTAGAACTAAGGTTTATAATCTATGAAATCAAAAGCAAGCAATTGGGAGAAAGGAGGCAAACAATGGTTCAACAAATCAACCAATAACAAAGGCTCAATTAATAACAATCAAGTATGCTTCTTAACAAAAGGGGGTTCACCTATCCAAATGCAAAACGATCTAATTTCTTAGGAAGGTTTGTATCAATTAACGATCTAGATGTGAAATCTTTCGATTTAAGACCTAAACAAATAACTTAGCAACTTTCATTCTTGGCTAGAAGTTAAATGTTCAATCCATTAGCAAGTTTGATCTAAGTTTCACACAATTGCCATTCATGAAACATCACATATTCATTATCTTTCGATGTAAATGAAATTAGACAAGTAAAACAAGCTAAGAGATCCAACTTTTGTTGAAGAACACACAAGATCAATATAAGAAAACCAGATTTATTGATAGATTTGCATCCCCAAGTTTGCCCAACAAGATTTAGCTATCCATAGAAGAAATAACCACAAAGCTTGAAGATGAATCCATGAGAATTAAGCTAATAATAACTAAATCTAAACCCAGCCACCTTTAGAAGGTCTTTGGGAATTGTTTGGCACTAAAAATACTGAAGAACTACTGTAAAAAAAACGCTCCCCCTAAGTGATTACACACTATGCCTATTTATAGGAAAAAGGGAAAAACCGACTGGTCTGGGAGTTAAACGCCCGTTTGAATTGATGAACGTGCGTTTGAATTCATTCTGCTTCGATTTCATAACTATCATCGACTTTGAACGCCCGTTCTATTTGCCAGACGCCCGTTTGGATCCTTGTAACAGAATTCGGTTATGATGCAACAGATTTATTCTTTCTTGATCCATAATATACCTTCTCTCTCTTCCAACAACTTGCTAACCACTTGGATCTTATCTCTAATGACTCTTATCTTCATTCCACCTCCTCATTTGTGACATCATTATTATCTATAATTAAACATTGCAAAAACATAACATAATCCAAAACAATATAAAACTCATATTTAAACCCACAATTAAGCTCATTTTGCAATTGATTCATTTAATAAAACCTTTTGCTCATTATATCCATTTTAAGCCCAATTCCAATGCAATTTATACTAATATGAGGGAATTTGATAAGAAAACTATCGTATAAATTCGTATAAAATCACCCTTAACAAAATGGCCCACAAAGAGCCACAGGTTATCAATAACCCCAGCAGACTATAAATTCCACAAAACCATAATGGGTCAATGGTTAAACCATACTCCCATGCGTTCTAGGTGGATTGATATTCTGATCTAGTAGTATTTATCAGTGTATTCACCAACAACCGATTTTGTATGTGGCCTGACTAAATCAGATAGTAACTTCCTAGAGTAACCGTACTCCAAGGTCTAAGGTTGTTATCTATGGATTCTTTCAGAAATGGTGTGACAGTCCAACCGTCACTTTC
This sequence comes from Gentiana macrophylla, assembly GCA_026214975.1. NCBI lineage: Eukaryota > Viridiplantae > Streptophyta > Magnoliopsida > Gentianales > Gentianaceae > Gentiana > Gentiana macrophylla. Next base: position 20,881,867 of record CM047807.1, read on the forward strand.
TGATCTCAAGAATCTTATAACCAACCTTCACTCGTCACATTAAGATATTTCACGAATAGTTTTATTCTGTGCGTGTGTGCAAAATCTCCAGTCCTACCTTTAAGCACTAAGTGCTAAATGCCTACATTTACGGAAGTGGTGTGAACCGAATTCACTCCGTATCCATAAATTCACGAGCATCTTCTAGGTAAACTTCACGGTTTACATAATAATGTTAACCGTTATTTTGCAACAATATCTTAACCGAGTTAAGCAGTGTATTGTAGCACATAACTAACTATGCAAGGCGAGGCTACGGTTTCTTCCTTAGTGAAAAACACTCCACTTGAAGGCAGGCCGAGCATCAGTCCAAAGACTATGCGATAGCCTTTTTCTGAGCATGGAATACTCTATTCTCTGCTAAAATCGAGAGACTCCTCCTTGTATTCTTTCAATAAACTAACCAAATGTTTTGAGTAGTTATCGGACAAAATGTCACCATTCAAAATATCCCACTAGCTTGTATCTCTCTCACTAGACCCGAAGGTCATTATGAACAAGCTATGTTACCTCTTCAAATCTATTACCCTCTCCCGATTGAAAGGAAACTTAGTCATTGTTCCTTTGAGATAGTGTTCTAGATCGGGGAGATAAGAATCACCCTTAGCCGATCGTCGAGTCTTATCTCAGGATATATGCACTAATTAATAGATATTGAAGGGTCGTTTATCTTAATACGGAAACCTTTTACCTTTAATAGTTTTAGATGTGTTACACATACCTATTCACTTTTCTTAGTGGTTCTGTCTTTATCAAACAAAAGTCCGAGTCTCGATTCGTACTACAAATGTCATCTTCACTTTGCTTAAGGCAACTATAGTATTGAGATGAAAGTGAATCCATTTGTTTCAACGAATCACAACGTGAAAAAATAAATTTTTCTCGTGATATTCAAGGATAGAATCCAAATTCATTTCCTTATATCACTCCCGCTATTCTAGTTTGAAACAAGCGCCCGTTGTCTACTCTATTAATTGTTAATGCACGCCTTCCTTGTTCTTCCAAAGAACTAAGCTACGAGTCAAGTTACTCGGTTTAAGAAAAGTCGCTAAGGATTCATTGGTTAAGTGATCCGAAATCACTTTCCTTATCCAATACTTTCTTTAATTAATGTTTCGGTTTAGCCTCAAAACTTTAGTTAAGATGATTAACACTTATAGACATTTTTTCCCATTCTTAACTTTCCTTAAAAGGAAATAGTCTTGAACTAGCAGTTCAATTGAGTAGAAACTACTCGTGAACTGTGGGGTGTCTACTGAAAGCGTTACATAGTGGGACTAATTTTCTAATAAATCAGAAAAACATAAGATAAAAGCTCCCACTAGTTTATCGATTCCAAATACCGTCTAACTAGCGACACTTTAATTTATGATTCTCCAATTTTTCTATTAGAAGATTTCTCGTATAGATACTACACAATTAAAATTCACTAGAAGAATTTTATCGTCCCAATCATCTTTCAAACTAACTACAGTCATCTCTCGTTCAACACGATTTGACAACAGTGACATCCTTATTTATGTCACTTAAGTTCTGAATGTTCAAAATATCTCTTCCAAAAAATTAATGAACGATTAATAAGTACGACGTTCTTGTTACTTACCGCTTTTTAACGAAGTCATTACTAGTCAATTTTACACTAGCAGTCTAGTACCCTAGAGAGATATTTATAACAGTTGTAAATAAAATTGACAGAATAAATCAAAATCATACACTACTAAGAATTTTAGGAACTATTAACTAAGTACATATAGTCTATCCTACTGTTCCAAGGACTTAATCTCATACCTCAGTGCCGCCTTAGGGTAGGTCAAAGAGGTTTCGATTAATATTGAAGATCAAATTAAGAATCGAACATCTCATTTGTGATCGTCAATCACCTTTCCTTTTTCAGCCAAGGTATTACCAAAATACTCTTTATGAGTGTGACCTATTGTTTTAGATTTTTAGGTAGACCCCGAGTGTGCCGCCTTAGGGTCGGTCAGTGACCCGGTGAGTACCCAAAATCCTATCCTCTCGGAGACCAAGCCTTGAATTTCGATAGCGGTGAAGGCCTTCCTCAGGGGGCCGAAATCAAAGCCGGCACGAGGCGTCACCATGCTCTCACGGTGCTTGAGTCAACAGTAGAGGCTGTGGGGTCGGCTGTCGTCTCTCCCGCTCCCACTCAATATTTTGAAAAAGTGGTGGGTTTACTGATCACGTTTTTTGGACTTGATGTTACATTAAGGAACAATAAATCATAGGCCCGAATGGTGTCGGTTATGTGGGCTAGCCCACCCGACCTATTCGTTGGAACATATGTGGTTGTCGGACGGGTCAAGCTTCAGGGGAGCTCCGTTGAGCCGTAGTGGCTCGTCGGATAGCTCGGCCTTACGGACCCACTTCGCAAAACGCCACACGTGGAGGTGAAGTCGATCGAGCCGTAGCTCTGTTGACCACCCAACCGTGGTTAAACCATTTTCAACCATGCTTGCCCGTGATTATGCAATCCTTAAACATCAAACTTTCATTAACCACGAGGTTTTGGGATTTTACTCCCTATGCTTTCGCAGAGTGGGATTCACCGAGAATCTATCATCCAACCTCGACGATTGACAAAACCCGTGATCCTCGGTTTACCCTAATTAGTTTTTAATTAATATCAAACAATTAATTAAAACTAATTGCGTGTTAACATGCATGCCTAACTAATTCCTCAAGTAATTTCTACATGTATGCATATGGAGTGGAATTCATGATATGATGCATGTCATGGCAATTTTCGATTCTACACATACAATCTAAACATGTATTCTAGTGCGGAAAATAAACACCGAGATAGACCGTTGGCACCCCCGTATCTAACCTATTAGAAAATAAATAACCAAATCCTAACTAGGGTTTCCTACTTTCTAACATAATCTGCAGCTGTTCAAATTCTTCGTTGATCGGGAAACCAAACGAACTCGGATCGTGACGAAACTTTCCAGATCTGTTTTAAACTCCTCGGGCTTCAATATGGACCGTTGGATCAGAGTTTTTACTTGTCAATTTTCTCCAGTGAGCCGCCTAACTTGCTGCTGAATCTGTCTCTTACAGCAGCGCATCAGTGACTTCCCGAGGCCGATCGGGAATAGAGATGAAACCCGATCGACCTGGAATTTTTATGGAATGTCAATAACTCCATTTTTATTAATCTGACCGCTCGGATTTGCGTTTCAACGGTCCAAACTCTTCCAAAAACTCGAGGAAGTCGCAGCTAGGGTTTCTGTGAATCCTGCGTTTTTCTGTTATAGTAGCCACTTTATTGCAACGAACGGATATTGAGGCGGACTCCGATCGACCACAAATTTGGATGACTTGTTCTTCAACTTTTAATATTAATTCTGACCAGAGGGATTGTCGTTTCAACGGCTCAATCAACGGAAAAAACGAAAATACCAAACAGCAAGAAAACAAATCTACTTCTAGGAAATTAAAATTGCAATATGGAATAAATTACATAATTTCCTATACTCATATGAACGAATTTTCTTCGTTTATATGAGTTTACAATAGATCTAACGGGTAAACAGTGTCAACCCCAATCCATCTCTTCAACCACAACAACCAATCATTATCTATGCATTTAAAAAGTTCAAATTTATATACATGCAATTTCACTCCTTTAAATCGTTTATTTATGATTATAACTACATAAATCGTGGAATCTATCTCTGATACCACATGAAGGAAGTAGGATCTTAGATCTAAACAAACTAGATCTATGCGCAGCGGATGGATCACGATTCATATATTATAACACATAAACAAATGATTTAATTACTACAGGGGGGTTAAGAAAATCATACCAATAGTAGGAAGAGAAGCTTTGATCTTAGGATGAGAAGCCTTGATCTTCCAATGTGTACTCCAAACGGTGGTTGGTGGACACCCTTCTTGATATGAGAACCTTCTTGATATGCAACACCAAGAAAAACTTGTAGTTTTTCTTCTTCTAAAACCCAAGACAAGAAAACTAAAATTTTCTCTCTTTTTGGTGATGATGGCCAAAATTCTTAAGTGTGTTTAACACTTGGAATAACTCTCCTTTTATAGGAGAGTAAATACTTGGTCTCCAAGTTTTAATTAAATAAATAATTAAATTAAATAAAAAGATATTTTCCTTAATGAATAATTGTGACATGTTATTGACCAATAAGAAATCAAATAACAAGTCATACAACCAATCACATAACAAGAATATCTTTTATTTTCCATAACACAAGAAAATCAATTCTTGTGCTAAAAAGGGACCAAAATGGCGCCACCTCCTAGGGTTTTTGGCCCACATAAAATGTCTTTTATATGTATTATATTATTTAGCTCAACTAAATAATATCCATACATATCAATTAATTGGCCCAACCAATTAATTATTTCTGAGGCCCAAATAAACAAGAATATAAGCCCAAATTAGAGAAGCCACTTTTGGGACCATGGACTATAACTGAAGTAGCTCAATAATTAAATATATTATCCATCGAATGAAATATATATATTAAATTATTAATTCCAGGATTACGCCACCATAAACCAGAAACTGAACTCTACCAATTATAGATATATACTTACACTCAACCCATAGAGTAGATAAGCGTCAATTGATATAATCACTACATACGGACTAACCCTCCATAGACTGTCCACTCTGTGTGGGATGTCTCCGTAAACCCGACACAGAATATCTTATCCTTATTTACCGTTAACCCCCTGATGATCAATTAGTTCACATATCTAACTAGTGATCAATTAGTCTAATATGAACTCCCGGGATCGATCACTTTCTTAGGGCTAACAAATAAGGGGACTGTCTCTCTACTTCCCGTAGGAAGGAATGGATTCCATGTCTGATGAAAATCATAACTACTCACTCATCAGGAGATAGCGCCAATGAGAAGTGTCTTGGAACACATATTTAAGTGAACCATAACTAACACATCAAACACTACCCCGAGACAACCAGCACCCTGTGATCACCTCAGGATTAAGGTTGATCCATATATGATCATCTAATGATTTAATAAGATTCCTCGATTACGGAATTATACCGAGAAATACAGATTAAATCGGTCCAATCCTATATAAATGCCTCACGTAGGTACCCTCTACCGACAGTCCGGATAAGACTATCACACCCTAAGGTGTTCTGGGCGCATTATTGGTGTTTTAATCAAGAGACCCTAAACTCTGATTAAGTTCACCACGGACTAACAGTTTAAGCATATCTCCACTAACTCAATCCTCACGTGTAATCCATACACTGAGTTAAGTGGTTACATAAAGATATACTTAGGGTTTGCAGCAGTGTATTACTTTACAAGCACAAAGCAAGTAACTAAGGTGAGATAAATTCTGTCATCCATTATTAAAAACAATTACACAAATTGTCTTTCGGGCACTACACCTAACATATTTGAGCTTCAATTTCTGTATTTGGCTGGAGTTCGTGTCGGAGGACAACCACTTAAATTTGCGAGAGCATTCAACACCAGTTTTGCTTTCAAATTCCAGCTGTAGATGTTTCATAAGTCTTTTTTTATCCATTGTTGAACTGTGCATCTCTATACACCAAACCACCTGGCTTATTAGAACAAAAAATCAAAGAGTTGACAATTGATGTTACATTTTGGCCTCAAATGAACACGTAACATCACAACGCATCCTCTTCCTGTAGATTTGATATGAAGAAAACCACTTTATCATAGACATTCCGCAAATCATCAGAGGGCATGCACTATTTCCATATAACATTCCTTAGGAGGAGCTTCCATTGATTAAAAATGAGATGGATGCTTAAGATGCTACAACAACCCGAAGCTTTCTTCATTTTTTCTTGAATAAAATGCTAGCCTTAATCAGTCAAAAGTATTTTTCTATTTTCCAACAAGTCAATCAAGAACACATCTAGGATATTCTTTGTTTCAATAAAAGTAGGTTGAGAATAACAAATGATCACCAGAATCACAACAATCAATCATTCAACAATCAAATAATCTTTGACAATAAACTTTTAGGTGCATCCAATCAAATGCCTTGCAGAGGATCGGCCCTCAAATAACATGAGTGCTTTTAGCTTCATCAAAAAGGACCTGCCAACATTAAAAAGGTTTATTTGGTAAACATAGAAGATTGACAGAGAATATAAAAAGACAACTGCCAATGTCAGCTGACTTGCTTCTTGGACAAAGGAAAAGTGAAAGCATTAATGATCACGGTCAGCAAAATTATAGCAAACCCATAAGAATATGGTACATACACAACAGACAACCCCATCCTTCAGAATCTAAAACATAAGAAAACCATTTATTTGGAACGTTAATTTACTTATAAGTGCCACTTAAGGCACCATTCAAAATTGGAGAATTTTTAAGAAATGATAAATGGACAGCGAACATCCTCCCATGATTTTTAAGAAATGATAATGGTAACTTACCTGATTACCTCTTTCGGTGCGTGCTCTCCTCGATGGCAGCTGAATCAGTGGATTTGGTTGTTTTTCACTCTCATCTCACAATCATATACTACCTGAGAGACATGAGGAGGAAAGATCTTAACTTTGTTTCGACCTTTTCCACTGTGTCAAAACATAGAAATCAAATTTATCAAGTAAATCTCTGGTCTAAAAAAGAAAAAAACATTGAAATAACCAGATCTATTAACAGATTCAATTAACGATACAAAAAGATTATAAATATACTTTAGGAAACCAAAACCCCTTACTCTCATGTGGTAGAGATGCATGAATCTAAAATTGAAGCACCGATTGAAGGATACTATTAAATGAATATCAGTACAATAAAAGTGGGTAGTTTACATCGTTGATGGCTTCCGGCGGGGCCAGTGGTGTTGAGGACGGTGAAGAGAAAGAGAGACGGCAAATGAAGCAAATGAGGAAGAAAAAGAATTGTGGAACTAAAATATATCTATCAACGAATAGACACCTGTCTCGAATGCAATAGAGAGAGATGGAAAATGGGACACGCGTGGAGATGAGCAGAAACCGGAGAGGGGAGAAGAAGACACTGCATCAGGAAAAGCAACGTTGAACAGTTTCTTTTTTGTTTAACCAGACGTGGAACGGTTGAAGTATAAATAAATAGTATAATATAATAATTGTATTATATATGACTGGCTTCAATACTACGTCGTCGGAGGTAGCCAACAAAAGAATTGGTCGTCCAACTATCACCAAATCTCTAAGCTTCTAATAATATGCTGACTACTATTCCTCAATAAAAAAACACTATACTACTACCATACGATAAATAAGAGTTACACGCACGTAAATCAACCTCATTCTACGGAAGAAAAACCGGAGGAAATTAAATTTAACAAAAAAAACCGAGTACATGAAGTTGTGGAAGACATAAACGAAATGATTCTAAAAAAGTTAATATAAAGTACAAACAATATAATTTTTTTTATACACGATACGCACGTTCAAGTTAAAAAGATGAATAAGAAATGAAGACAATTAAAACTTAATATCAACTCAAAAGCTTCATACTACAAAAGGCGTATCTGAATATTCATAAACGAATTCAATAGATGACAAACTCCCAAAACTGTAACGCCCCGCTCCCGGATACCGAGCCCTTATCCGGAAGAGAAACGTTCGGCGCGTATAGCATTAAATAAATCTAATATTATACGTAAGCCTCTACGTCGTCGTATCAAATAAAAACAAACGGAAGCTAAAAAGACTCGGGTAAAACAAAAATGCTTCTAAGAATAGAAATTAACCATACTAAAGATGGATAGTTAAATTACAACGATGAAAAACCCAAAGACTTATACAATACGAGGTCTTAAAAGTAGAAATACAATAACTCTAAGAAAATAAATACAACTAGTTTAGTACAACATTTACAAAGAAAAGGAACTAGAAACTTCGTCAAGACTTCAAAGCCTTCAAAAGTCGTCATCTACCTGATCAACCTGTTTGTCTTCTCACCCCACAATGCATACAAAAGAAAATGCAAAGGGGGTAAGTACAAAGTACTTAGTAAAGGTGAGAATCTAATGAATAACTAAGTTATACAACGAAAGGTTATTATTATGATTATTAAATTATCTTTATGAGACCGACTCAATTTAAGGTTCAATCCATGCCCATCGACATGTCATGACTAAACGTTTCTAGCTTAGCTTATCTTTGTTACATCATTACTCAAGGACACTGCGCATGGCGTTCATCAGCCTGAAGATATACTTGCTAACTAACGGTGATTAGCACCGATTAGCTCCGGGGTCTCCCGGTATGCGTATCGTCCGATGAATTTCCTCCACGCCATTCACCGTTTATAGGCCAAAGCGTTGTTCACCTTTTATAAGCGTATCACATCGCCGATATGAAAGAGTGCCTAACCGAGAATAAGTGACGTTTTATCTTTTACTACACATATGTAATTATTATCTGTTGTTAACTAGCCACCTAAGTGTTTTCAAGTAATCTCCCTCACATATACTACTCTCTTTCCTAGACCATTAGACACGGACAATGCCTAGCAATTACACAGATATTGATGAATACTAATCCATCAAAGCACAAGCCCTTTCATGCTCTTCCGACGGATCCGAACTTCAACTCCCTTTAAGAGTACATTCGGTGTTTTAACTGAACGAATCAGAAACTCAATCGGGGCTTGTTCATTTTCATTTAATGTTATTAGATCAAAAAAATAGAAATTTAAAACTCAACACAAATATACCAAAACATATCACATCTTATTAAGTGCAACTTAGCATGAATTCTATCACCAAACAACACCAAAACTCACCAAAACTCAACCTATCATTATAAAACTATAATTACTCATTAGGAAGAGCCTCTTACCTTAATTTCCAGCAAAACTGAAAGAAAAACGTCAAGCAACTGCAACAACTGTTGATCCTCAACCCCAAAACCTATTTGATCAACGAGAAACCCTAAAATCCTTTTTTTTTTTAAGAAAACCGAAACTGAAAAGTGTATAAAACTGCAGATTACCTGGATTAACTTATGTGAAACTATTTTTAGAATAATCTACGGTCCAAGGCGATCGTTTAGACTACTCATGGCTGAAAAAGAGTTCACGGATTGAAAGATCTGAATTTTTCAAGAATCGAACTCAACGAATACCAAAAACTAGAAATAAACTGAAAACTTAAAATTGAGAGATGCTATTTTCCAAAGTTGCGTCTCATCGTCTTGATCATTTTTCTCTCTGCGGCGTCTTGAGCAGGATGAACGGATTGATCACACGGTTCTTCCTTTTATTTCGCTTTCTTCTGCGTCTTCTTCTTCATTGCTCTGCCGTTCCTTTTTTTCAAAAGCGTGTGACTTGATGTTATGAAGGAATTAAGGAAATTATTCCCTTAAATACTAATTATTAAAATCCTTTTAATAATCAATATATTATTCCATAATAACAATCTTTTCCAAAATTCTTAATTAAATCATTTTTAATAGAATAAATAATAATTAGGTCGTAGTAAATACAACCAATGACTATTTTACCCTTTTTACGAAAAGTCGGGATGTTACATTCCTTCCTCTCTTAGAGGAGTTTCGTCCTCGAAACTCGAATGTAACCGAGGGGTACTTGAACTCTGGACCTTGCGAAGCGTTCCGTCTCCTAACTCGTACTGTCTTCTTCTTCTTCCATCTTCCCAACTCTTCCACCTGTCTTGAGCTATCTTGAGGTTGCGACGATCCGCTTCAATCTTCACGTCACCTTGATGTATCAACTTTGGTCTCGTATTTTGTCGTAGCTCCACTTCATCCTAGAAAACTCGCGTTCTTCTATCTCTATCTTCATGAAAGATCGTCAGCAGTACTATGTCAACTCTTGTACGTCTTGGTCGCTCCGAGAGGAACTGCAATTGCCATCCCATGGTTTTCATTCTTCATTGTCCTTCCCAATCTTCCGCATTCAGACACCAAAGCTGATTCCGATGCCAATTGTTGTCATCTTCATCTAACTCATGACCAATGGTTGGTTGGGCTCCAGCCACTCACTTGTAACCGGAAACAACTGGATCTTCATCTTGTTCCTTCACGAACTCATCAACTGTCTCAAATCTTACAATCATCGGTTCAACACTCTTTGCTTGCTCCTGTTGCCTTATACCCGGAAGGCTGAATCTTCCCGGCCGAAACCACACTTCTGGCACACTTGACTTCTTTTGATCTCAACTTCCCTCATGGAACCACCGACTTCTTTGAAGAACTGCAAGGATCCCGGCTGAAAGACTTCTGAGACTTCTTGGGGGTGGGGAACATGCATTTACCATACTTTCTCTCTGACGGTCTGATTCAATCCTTATGCCAATTAGGGTTATCTTGGAAAATAAAAGAAGTTGAAAAGTGACAAGTTGAGTACCAGGGTGGTATGTCAACTAGGTAAGCCAAGGAAAGGTACAATGCACTTGAAATAAGGAAGGTTGCTTGGGTTACAAGCAAAACAAGATGATTCCGTGTTGAGGAAAGTTGAAGTTGGTTTTAGGATGAAGAGTGAGGCATTGTATCATAATACAAAGATAGCCACGGAAGGAAAACAAAAGAACACCTTGCGAGGCGAAATTCTTTTGAGAGAGTGGAATTCCATAAGATACGGTGGTCTACAAAGACTTGAGAGGCAACATGGAAGAATGGTAATAGCCTTTCATATAAACCTTTAGAAAGTGGAGGCGTTAAAGGAAACATCACTGATGGACTTGGAAACATTAAGCTGCGAAGGAAGGAAATCTGGACTTGAGAACATTAGGCGAGATGACCTTGCTTGTTAAAAACTTGGTTAACACAAAAAAAAATGGATGTTGGCGAACTAGGAAAAATATTCGATTCGCATGAGTTCCGTAGAGGAACTTCACACAACAGAAAAATGAAGGTAAAGGTGCAAGGTCGGCGCCGGAAGGACTAAAAGAATTTAGAAATCAAAAGAGAGCAAGAATCTCAACATGAAGTAGCTATGGAGGGAAAACAGGCACATCAAAAGATCTAAGAATGAAATTAAACACTTGTCAGGAAGTGTCCGAGTTTGCAATAGTCAAAGAGAGGTTATTACGAGATTTAAAAGAAATAGAAATTTTCCCCAAGAAATTGTAAGGGAATATCCAAAGTTTGAATAAATAAGCATCAAACAAGATTTTGAATGAAGAGAAACGATACTTAAAAATTGTCGAATAAGGTTTGATTTCAAAGAATTAATTCAAACCTTCAAAAGAAGTTTAAACGATCATTGACGATTCAAATCAAAGGTTCGAGGTTGCACTACTCGAGAAGAATAGTACAACGCCAAAGAATAAATGCTCAAGGTTATTCCTCGTGTAGGAATGAAGCGGTTAAAATAAAATAGACTTTCAACCGGTGTAACAAAATCCGAATAGAAATGCCAAAATAGAAGATGAAATATCAAAAGGGTATCTCAGCGGTTCATGGCTCTAAATGGCCCGAAAGAGATTTAAAACTAAAAGTGCAGGTACAATAATCTGAAATGGAGATCAAATTTTAGGAACTCAAAAGTTGATTGGCTAAATAGGTTCAGAAGGCACCTTGGCAAAGCCTACCGTCTGCTTGAAACTGGTGTAGCATAAATTGCTAGAAGATTAAAGATAGGTACTGAAGATGGACGTCAAGGTAGGATTAAAGACCCAACTGGTAAGAAGATGAGATGCATGCCTTGAAAGAACAAGTAGCATTAGATGGAAAGATTACAAAATCAACACTACCCTTAGGAGGGAAGCCGGAAATAAACACAAGTAAAAAAAAGAAAAGGAATGTTCTGACATCAGAAGGCTTAGTCAAATTTGAATTTGAAATGAATGATGGGAGTGCAACACTGCAGAGAGGATTTGTTGAGTTTAAAGATCTCAAATGAGGGATTATATGAGAAACAAAATACCATATAAGGTATAATTACGAAAGGGCAAGAAAAGTGTCTTAACATCAAACATGACATGCTGGAGGATAGCATCTTGGTTCTCGTTTAGCACTGCACAAGAAACTATAACGTTAGCTTTATAAGCATCCTACTAAAGGGTTTAACTCGGGAAGAGATCGGACTCAAGGAACTCCTAAGCATAACAATCGTAACTTACTACCCTCTTAGCCCTAACCCCAAGTCAAAGAGGTGAAAATTCCTTTTAGGTTCTTTGTGTAGGATTTTTACTCTGGATCGACATCATCAATTTATGCAGAACAAGCGAAGAGGAATTTGAGCACGATCCAAAGAGAAAAGATTTAGATCTTTGGAACACGGTAAGTTGTTTAACTGAAGGAAAACACGGAAACAAAAGCATTCACTCAAGTTGGGTAAATCCAAACACGAGGACAATGAAAAGTATGTGCCAAAGTAAGAGACCTTTAACACTATGAGTTGAAACATTGATGAGTACTTTTTAAGGATAAAATTTACATATGGAGTTAAGTGTGGAACCATCTCAAGCAAAGCAAAGGTCAAAGAATTTTGGTAAACATAAACCAAGCTATAGCAAAAAAAAACGGAGGATTTGTAGAGTCGAGTCTTTAAACAAAAATTTGTATGTACTAAAACATCTTGTAGGGGATGCATTAAGGGTAATCACTATGATGCAAAAGTGTGTTGCCCCAAAATAGCTAAACATGATATGGTTGGAAGGATATGCAATTGTCAGTTCAAATAGTTCGAATGATGAGAAACTTATTTTTCTTAAATCAAGCATTTGACACGATGAAAACATCTTTAAAAAAAATAAGGCACATCAAATGAATGTACACACTTGGAAAACAAAACTTCGTAATAAGAGACTTTTACCGAGTTTCAGAAGTTTCAAATGGAGGATTTAACCAGAGCATGAGTTACAATTAGTATGGATGAGAAACATTTGAAATCGGAATAACCAAGTAGGAAACTAGATGATTATAAAAGAGAGCCTTATTGATGAAGACATAAGATTGGAAAATCACCATGCAATCGTTTCTTGGAATCGAGGAGCACTATAACGACATCACCTAGCCTCTACCTACCAAACTTCTTATCCTGGGTAACAACTAGCTTAAGAATCAGATAAATCAAAGTATTCTCATCTCCTATAACCTACTACACTATAACCTATAGGGTGAAAGAAAGACATCTATCCTTCCTTGACTAGAGGACTTAAATGGTTTTGAGAAATTCGGGTGCATACATAAGCCACGAAATAATTGATTTGCACAAAACAAACTGAACTGATTTTGAACATGAGGCAAAGATAAAATCTGTGAGTATATAAGTTTTACATATGACGCTCAAAAATCAAAATTTTTGGGAAGCCATAGGTCGGTAAAAATAATTCTTTTCATCTACTGCTATAAGCTGTCAAAATTTTTCTGGACTTCATCAACTGTCGTGTGTTGCAGATTGTGCTAAAACAAAAACGAATTTGCACTTGGTTCAAAAACAAAAGTTATAGTACAGGATGTTTTCTACAACATATCAAAAATCCAAGTCATTTGCTGGTGTTTAGCTTATTCAAAACAGAATGATAAGTAAGAGTATCGCTGCAGAATTTTCTGAACAAAGTACCCCTTCATGTTAAACAATTTGTGAACAATCCATATTGAAAACTAAATTGATGTAAAGAGAGAAATTATAGATAAGACAACTTTCTATGTGGATGAAAATTTACAGAATTCTTAGAACAACAAAAAAATTGATATAACATGATATGTAGAAACGAGAACAAAATCGTTTACTCATTTTGCATAACACCAAGTTACAAGGAAGTGATTTGAACCAAATGTAGCATTAAGAAAGCATTAAAACCTCAAAAAGAAAGAAAAATAGAAAAATATTCAAGATTCCAAAAGGAAAGAGGATCCTAGTAAGGGTTCTCGAAAGAACAAAACTTAAGAGGATCATATAAGAGATATGAGCTTAAAACTCAACCTTCACCTAAGGAGACTTTTCACTTGGTCCTAGTGCAACTTAACCACGTTCTAAGGATTCCTAATCCTACGAAATTTACCACCAAGATCAAGAGAGATCGAAAAGGTTCTAAAGGTCTAAAGAAATCCAATCTTGAGGGAAGAAGCATAGGAAAGAAAGGGCGCTTAAATCTCGATACCAAGCTATACGCGCCCGCTCCGGATACCGAGCCCTTATCCGGAAGAAAGCGTTCGGCGCGTATAGCATTAAATAAATCTAATATTATACGTAAGCCTCTACGTCGTCGTATCAAATAAAAACAAACGGAAGCTAAAAAGACTCGGGTAAAACAAAAATGCTTCTAAGAATAGAAATTAACCATACTAAAGATGGATAGTTAAATTACAACGATGAAAAACCCAAAGACTTATACAATACGAGGTCTTAAAAGTAGAAATACAATAATTCTAAGAAAATAAATACAACTAGTTTAGTACAACATTTACAAAGAAAAGGAACTAGAAACTTCACAAGACTTCAAAGCCTTCAAAAGTCGTCATCTACACAATCAACTGTTTGTCTTCTCACCCCACAATGCATACAAAAGAAAATGCAAAGGGGGTAAGTACAAAGTACTTAGTAAAAGTGAGAATCTAATGAATAACTAAGTTATACAACGAAAGGTTATTATTATGATTATTAAATTATCTTTATGAGACCGACTCAATTTAAGGTTCAATCCATGCCCATCGACATGTCATGACTAAACGTTTCTAGCTTAGCTTATCTTTGTTACATCATTACTCAAGGACACTGCGCATGGCGTTCATCACCAAGAAGATACTTGCTAACTAACGGTGATTAGCACCGATTAGCTCGAGTCTCCCGGTATGCGTATCGTCCGATTAATTTCCTCCGCGCCATTCGGCCGTTTATAGGCCGGCGGCGTTGTTCACCTTTTATGAGCGTATCACATCGCCGATATGAAAGAGTGCCTAACCGAGAATAAGTGACGTTTTATCTTTTACTACACATATGTAATTATTATACATTGTTAACTAGCCACCTAAGTGTTTTCAAGTAATCTCCCTCACATATACTACTCTCTTCCTAGACCATTAGACACGGACAAGGCCTAGCAATTACACGAGATATTGATGAATACTAATACATCAAAGCACAAGCCCTTTCATGCTCTTCCGACGGATCCGAACTTCAACTCCTTTTAAAGTACATTCGGTGTTTTAAAGCGAAGCGAATCGAAAACTCAATCGGGGCTTCTTCATTTTCATTTAATGTTATTAGATCAAAAAAATAGAAATTTAAAACTCAACACAAATATACCAAAACATATCACATCTTATTAAGTGCAACTTAGCATGAATTCTATCACCAAACAACACCAAAACTCACCAAAACTCAACCTATCATTATAAAACTATAATTACTCATTAGGAAGAGCCTCTTACCTTAATTTCCAGCAAAACTGAAAGAAAAACGTCAAGCAACTGCAACAACTGTTGATCCTCAACCCCAAAACCTATTTGATCAACGAGAAACCCTAAAATCCTATTTTTTTTAAGAAAACCGAAACTGAAAAGTGTATAAAACTGCAGATTACCTGGATTAACTTATGTGAAACTATTTTTAGAATAATCTACGGTCCAAGGCGATCGTTTCGACTACTCATGGTTTTGAAAAAGCGAGTTCTGGATTGAAAGATCACGAATTTTTCAAGAATCGAACTCAACGAATACCAAAAACTGCGCTTAAACGAAAACTTACGAAATTGAGAGATGCTATTTTTTCCAGTTGCGTCTCATCGTCTTGATCACTTTTCTCTCTGCGGCGTCTTGAGCGGATGAGCGGATTGATCACACGGATTCTTCCTTTTTTTAACTTTCTTATATGCGTCTTCTTCCATTGCTCTGCCGTTCCTTTTTTTTTTTCAAAAGCAGCGTGACTTGATGTTATGAAGGAATTAAGGAAATTATTCCCTTAAATACTAATTATTAAAATCCTTTTAATAATCAATATATTATTCCATAATAACAATCTTTTCCAAAATTCTTAATTAAATCATTTTTAATAGAATAAATAATAATTAGGTCGTAGTAAATACAACCAATGACTATTTTACCCTTTTACGAAAAGTCGGGATGTTACAAAAACTCTATCAATATCTTGTGAAAAAGGCCGGCACACAAAATATATAGAAGTAAAAGAACGAAGGCGAAAAAGAATAATAAATACGCACCAAAAAACTCGATGACTCCCCAAAAAATCGACATTGACACAAAATATAAAATAATACGCAAGAAAGGGAAAAAAAAAAAACCCAAAAAAACCGATGACTCCACAAAAAACCGATATAGACACACAATACAAACAAACTTTAGTACATTGAAATATCACGTTGCCGTATCGTAGAGGAGATATAGGAAAGAAGAACAAAAAAAAAAAATCAAAACTAAAACCCCCAAAAAACACACACACACACACACACAATTTGTAAAATCAATCAAGAATATATAAAAAAACCGATGAAAAAGGAAACAATGAAACGAAAAACACACACGTGCATATAAAAAAAAGCGAAGGCAAAAGAAACAATAAATACATAAGACAATTTGTTAAATCGATCGAGAATATATAAAAAAACGGCGGATGAAAAAGCGATGAAAACGAAAAACTCGGTGAAGCATTAAAAAAGCGAAGGCAAAAAAAAAACAATAAATATGTAAGCGCAATTTGTTAAATCGATCGAGAATATATAAAAAAGCGGGTAATGAAGGAAGCGATGAAGCGAAAACACACACGCGTCATAAAAACACACATGAGAAAGAAAAAAAAAAATTAAAAAAACGTAAGGAAAAAAAAAAAAAGGAAAAACAACCCAAAAAAAAAAATAAATAAAAATAAAAATAAAAATAAAAGGAAAAGCCAAAAAAAAATTGGTTGTCACGTGTCATCCCCAAATTCCTCCCCGTATCTTTGTATTAAGTAGTAGGAGAAATCAGCAAAGGTAGGAAGTGCTGAAAAAATCCCAATCATGGGCCTTTGGAAAGATGGATCTGGCCCGTTTTGGAAATAACCACATGCTGTCCGTCTTCAGTAATGGGCCGGACTTAGAAAGGAAAAATAGAACAACAGCATACGGTGAAGGGAGCATATTTGCACGATGAACACGTCGACCAAATCTCTTCCTTTCTTATATTAGAAAGATACTATATTCGTCCTAAAATGTAAGTGTTTTTTCACATTAATTAAAAAATAGGTTAAATTAGTTATGTGTGATTAATTTAAGAGAGATTGAGAAAAAAGGACAAAAAAAATTACAAAATGAATAAATATAACACACTCATTTTTTTTAGTTGCAAAAATGACAAATAATTTTAGACGAACAAAATTGTCGATGCATAGCGTGCGTCATCAGGCTCAGCCGCTCAGGTACATGTACATTACATCAGGTTAGGGCAAGTCTAATGGTAGGAGTCAAAATCAAATTTTGAACCTTATAGGAAAGTATTAGTATCTCCAATAAAAAAAAATTTGATAGATATCAAAATTTGATTTGGTACTATTAGGGCAAATCCAATGGTAGGGGTCAAAATCAAATTTTGACCCCTATAGGAAGGTATTAGCATCTCCAATGAAAAAAATTAATAGGTATCAAAATTAGGTGTGTTCACTGGAAAGTCTGTCAACCTCAGCTTAGCTATCTACCTCCCATTCATTCACTACACGCGCGGTGGAAGGAATTTGGCCAAAAGGTGATGCCAACCAAAGCCACATGGGCATGTCCTCCTCTCCCCCCCTTGTCCCCTCATTTGTTCTTTTTTTTGATTGGCTTGGAAAAGAATGATACAACACATATTTTTGTAACGGAAATACTTCCTCCAATTTTTATCTGTCACATTTCATAATTTACTCCTTTTTTTATTTATCTGTCATTGTATATTTTCAATACATCATTTATTACTTTTTCCTCCTTTACCAATAAAATATTTATATCTCCAATAAAAAAAATACATTTCCAACACTATATTTGAAACATAATAATTATTTTCTTAATCTGTGTGAATCTTCTCTCTGCGACATATATAAAAAATCGGACGGAGTATTATACAACGGCTAAATATTTTTACAAATTACTATAAATACCACATATCACACTCAATATATGCATATTTTTTTCTTCACATATATTCTTCTTTTAAACCCAGATTCGATGGTTGAAAAATATATAACATGTTAAGAATTATTATTAAATAAAAAAATTTATTAGCCACAGCCTGCTGTAAATTAATATTCATTTCCGCGTATCATAATGTTGACTTTATATATGATAGACATTGTATGTAATTTTTCAAAATAATTATAATTATATAAAAAATTATTAAGTAGCACAATAATAATATTTTATATGATTATCAAATCATCAAAATATTTAGTAAAAACAAAAAAAATTGATACTATGAATTTGACACCCCCATTGGAGATGAATATTTGATACCCAGGTGAATAGTGTTCAAATGTATCAAAATTTGATTTTGATACCTATGGCTTAGTACCATGGGTTGGACTTGCCCTTAGAGGTACCAAATTTAAGACCATGCCTAATACCTCTTTCATCACTCCACGTGCGCGAGTATTGCTGAACAATACTATTTATTCACTTTTTTTTTGCTTTGTCAGGAATTGTCATTAGGTTGTCGGCTGCAACTTGTGGCTCAAAATGCTTGCCTTTTGTTTCTATTTGAATTCCGGCTCATTTTTGTTCTAATTTGAAATGTTTTTTTTTATAGTTTAAGGTTATTTATCATCATTTATTCATTCATTACAATTTTTGAACAAAAATTCCTTTTCTTTAAAGGAAACAGCAATTTCAGTTATTTATATAAAGTGTAATACAATATAAATTGTTATTATGAAAATGAATTAATTGATATGGTAATAATATTTAATAATATTAGTAATGCTTAAGATATCAATAAAGTTATAAAAAATTGAGGCTATAATCTTGGAACCTATCTATCATTTCTTGTTAAAACAATTAAAATTTGTCATATTATAATATTGTCATGAATAGTATAAATTTAGGCATTAAGTTTTTAAAGATTATTATTAAATAAAAAAGTTATTATTTATCATATCAATTTATGGCTTATCGTAAATTAATATTCATTTCTGCGTATTTTAATATGGATTTATACGATACTCATTATATATAATTTTTCAAAATAATTATTGCTACATAAAAAATTATTAACTAGCACAATAATAATATTTTATATTATTATCAACTCATCAAAATATTTAATAAAAACAAAAATAAATATTGATTCTATGAATTTGAATCCTCCCGTTGGAGATGGGAATTTGATACCCAAGTGAATAGTGTCCAAAGGTATCAAAAATAGATTTTAATTCCCATGGTTTGGACTTGCCCTTATCCTGTTTGTTTTTGTTTTTTTTTTTTTTCTAATACCAGTAACTTTTGATTTATAACTCCGATTGTCGATTTTTTTTTCACCAAAATTCTTTTTTTTTTTTTCTTTAATTTGAGCCCAAATATGATACCCTTCCGACGTAAATTTTAAAAGCCGAAAAAATATTTGCATTAATCGGAACGTTTTTCTTATAAACGACCGTAACTTTGATTTAGAACACCGATCATCAAAATTGTTTCACCAAAGTTCATTTTTTTATCTTCATTTTGAGACCTCATTTGATACCTTTTCGACGTAGTATTTGAAAGCCGAATTTAATCGCATCACTTAAACTAACACGGTATCGATGCTTGATGTCGATGTCGACAAACAATATCGATGTCGATGTCGATGTCGTGCTCATTTAAGGCTTAATTCAAGTGACTACTTCAAGGCACACATATCTGGCTCATATAAGGCTCATTTAAGGTTTATTTCAAGGGAGACAATATCATATCTGGCTCATATAAGGCTCATATAAGGCATACAATATCACTAACAACATCATATAAGGCATACATTATCGATGTCGATGTCGATAAATAGTATCGATGTCGATGTCGATGCGATGTCGAGGCTTAATTCAAGTGACTACTTCAAGGCACACATATGTCACAAATTCAGTCAAGTATCTCAATATATAGCATTAAAAAATCAGCCGTATAAACTCACAATTCAGCTCAATCACAATGCATCTCAGTGCATCAATTTTCAGCTCAGCTTGATTCGTTTATCAATCATATAAGCATGCTTGAATCATAACAAGAAATCAAAGACAGGAAATCTGAAAATTGTAAACAATCACCCCATCAACTAGTATTGGGTTAAGCATTTCATCTCCACAACATATATGCAGCAAAACCAGAATCCATAACAATTTAATAAAAATAGTCATTTCCAAATGAATCCAACAGGAACACAAACTCATAAACTAATAAAGCTAAAAACTTTCAAAAAATTGCAACAAAGCTAAACTAATCCAGATCACTTATTCCAACATTTTTCAAACAAAGTTACTATAACTAAATTACTGCAAATCAAGTCCAAAGCACCAATACATTCAGAATGTTAAGCACACTAAGCAAATCAACACCTTGAGTTCAATTGCTGTTGCAAATACTCCATGAACTACTGGTGCATAGCCCAGCTCGAATGCTCTTGCGAAATTGTTGCTGTTTGATTGCAAATTATCTGATGAACCCATTCTCCGCCGCCGTGCCGCATCCGCCTAAAACGACTCGGAAGAAAAAAAAAAGCTCTATTGATTTCAGCTCCATGAATATCAAATAATAATTGTTGTTTATGTCGACGAGATATCGGAAGAAAATTTGATGCCCAACGTCGAAGTACTGATCGCTGGAAACTCCCCGGCGAGTCTGGCTTTGAACATCAATCGGTATGGGGATTACGCAGCGGAGTTGAAATCCCACAAGCCCCCAATTTTAAGGATCGATTTACACCGAGGCGGGAAGACGAGTCCGATATTGCAGATTTTATTCAGATTGCAGAGAATTGGCAAGGTAATGAAATGGATGATGATCCGGTCGAACTGGAAGTGGAAGAAATGAAGAAATGAAGGAGTAAACTTGATCCCTTCCATGAAAAAAGTAGCAGGGGCCAACAGGATAAAAGACATTTGGTTCTTTTTTGGAAAGCAGGAGTCGTGAGTGAATAGGGGTATATTTGTCCGGTGGAATTTATTTGTCCTTAATGCAACTAAAAAATTGAAGCTGGATTAACACTTAATTAAGGAGGAAAAAAGTGGACTATAAACTAATTTTTCCTTAATTTAATGATAAAGTCTAAAATGAGCATTGACCGTTATTAATGCAAAATAGTGAAAAATTTGTGGTATACAAATGAGGGGTAAAAAAAATATAATAAATGACTCATTAGTTATCTAAATGGATTTAGACAAACATAAAAGCTACATGGAACATAGGTAGTATATCGAGAAGCCTATATTGTTTTTTTTTACACCGAATCTTATGCAAAAATATTTGCAATATTCTACGAACATTTTTTTTTTTTTTTTTGCCCCTAACGGGGTTCGAACACTAGTTTCCATGTCAAGTTATAGTCTAGCTCATGCACCTTGTACTTCTACGAACTTTTTCACTAACCTTATTATTAGTTACTTTTGAAAGGTCATTAACCTCGTTTTAGTCCCTGAATTAATTAATTTGTCGATGAAGAGTCCACAATATTTTTGTCTTCTAATTACCGGTTCATTTTCCTTTTTTTTAACGAGAGATTTTATGATGCAACGGTTGTAGGAAGGTTGTATCAAGTGACATACATTAGAGTCTCTCATTTTACTCTCTTTCACATAATACACTTTTATCGTGTGTGAAAGGTTAGAAATGTGAGGCTCAGATGTATGCCACTTGGTATAACCTTTCTACAACGGTTGTATTATAAAATTTGTCTTAAAAATTGATACTACATCCGCCCCAAAATATAAGTTCATTTATGTTTTTTCACACAGATTAAGAAGGTTGGATAAATTTGTTATTTGTCATTAATTTTGATGAAAAAGTCTAAAATAACCCTTGACTGTTAATAATGCAATGTGGGTAGGTAGATAATAAATGAGGGTTAAAAAAGAGAAAAATGTAATAAATACTTTATTGGTTATTTAAATAGACTTATATTATGAGGCAAAACAAAAAAAACTAAATGGGCTTATATTTTGGGACGGATGTAGTACTTGTTTCTCCGCAACCTTCAACCTCACAAGTACAACTTTCTACTCAAACATAAACTCTAAAACATAAGAAAACACTTTCACACACACACACACACACACACACACACACACACACACACACACACACACACATATATATATATATATATATATATATATATATATATATATATATATATCATTTTATTATCTTTAATAAACAACAATTTTAATAAAAGATAAAATATTTTGAAACTATGTGCCCTAGTTCATAACGCAAATTGAAGGTAAAGCTTTTTTTTTCTCGTTTTTCTAGTTATCATATGTATTTTCTCAACTTCAAATGTTTCTTTTTCAAAATCAGAAGAGTAGTTATTCTTTTTCTTGATTTTTCCAGACGATGCACTCAAAATCTTTAAGAGTTCTCTATCCTTGCCACTCCAGACCCGTCTGCTCGATGATAGTGTCCTTATGAATTGGTGAAGAGGTAACTTGAATATCTAGCTACTTTTTGTTGTGTTGTCTCCCGATTTGTTGTTAATATTGCCCCATGTATTTCCTTCTCAAAAATCGTATCAGATTTGGAGCTTTTGGTACTTTCTGTTAACAGTAATTTTATGGTGGTCAGGGTCTGAGAGTTTTGGGCCACCAAGTCAAGATCTTTGAAAGGATACATATTGGTGGAAAGATTTACAGGTATGATTAATTGGTGGAAGTTGAATTCTATTGGTTGACACCAAGTAGGATTTGGTCATAGGTAGTAAGTAAAATTTGTGTTCTGTTAATTCAATTTCAACCGCATTTGGCTTGGTGGATTCTTGAGTGCCTTTGGTTTTGTGGTTATATCATGAGTTGGTGCTTTCCCCAATTTCAATTTCTCTATCTTGTTTGTTGTTCACCGGTTCAACAAAGTTTCCTATGGGTGAATTAATAACTTGGAGGGCCTGATCAAACATTGCATCTTGTTTTGTGCTCAAAGTGGTTTCCACAACTACAACTTGCATCTTATCAACAGCAGACAAAGAACTTGGTTGACCCGTACTAGTTTTAGGATCGACGAGGGTGGTTTTGGACATATAAACTTGCTTGGGAGGTTCTATCGGCTTATTATCAGGTTTCAATTCAGGGTTATTGTGCATACATTCATTCTCACAGTGGCCTACGTGCCAGCAATTCCGACAATATGACGGGCGTTGGCCTTCTGGAAGTATCGGTTGCCAAAATCCTGCACCACCTTCTTTTGGAATCTATATTCGAGCAGATAATTCTTTTAGGACATCAACTTCAACCTGAGCTCGGGCTAAAGATGGCCGACACAGTTCAGCGGTGGCAGAATCAATACGCAAGGGGTTCCCCACAGTGCTCATTAAAGAGAAGATAAAGGTCTTGTTCATCAAATGAATAGGTAATATTGGCAGCGAAATACAAACAGAACAATAGAGGGTTTGCGATCAACATGAAAATCAGGAGTCCACTTAAAAATTCTCATATTTTTTTACATACATGCCAGGAAGGTCGTGAGAAAAGACGGATGTAGTCCTCATCGTGCTCAAATGGTATGATAATGTGCTTGTTATCGAGTAGGCCATAGGTGAAACTGCCCTTGTAGTTCTAAACCGCCAAGAATTTTTTAATAAGTTATGGTGATTGCCGTCCTTCCAAAAATTTGCTGATCCAGGTTCGTTTGAAGGAATTTGCAAGTATGTCTTCCGTAGCCTTGGGAATAATGATGGAGGGCGCACCCTTATAGGAGGAGAGGTGGAACGAGTCCGACGAAATAGGGCTCTGAAGCGGCGCACCTCTCGTGATTTGGGCATAGGTGGTTGTGGTCGAAGAATTCAACGTGCTGGATGAAGATTGCAGCGTGGTTGAGGGCGTCTCCGGCAAAGGAACAGCCATGTCGAGCTGTAAAAGCCTTAAAGGATCATCGGACTACGTAGCCGTTCATTCATCGAGATATATATATATATATACTCAATTCGTCTCAATTTGTTTAGGACATTTTGGAACTCACAATATTTAAGGAGGTATCAATTAATGAGTTATCTGGTCATTTAAAACTTGACTAATCTACCTTTTTATCCTTTTATATAAGCATTATTTTTCACAATATTTAATGAGACATCAATTAATGAGTTGAGGCAATTTAGACAATTAAAGCAAAAACTTTAAGTCTATTTAGAGTTATGAGACTTATTTTGGAACAGCCAAAAAAAGAATACCTTTTATTAAAAAATACATATATTATAACATCGCCCTCAAACTTACGATGCTACAGTTAGCAGCATCGAGAGTTTTCCAAACATAAAACGAAACTGCGAAGCTGATTGCGTATTGATAAACATGTCAGTAATTTGCACTAAGGAAAGAACAAAAGGGCAATGTGATGAAGCCAAGTTGAAGATGACGACAGGTGAAGTGACAATCGATTTTAATATGTTTTGTTCGCTAATGGAAAACTGTATTACGAGCAATGTTGTTGGAACTATTATTATCGCAAAACAATGGAGTTGAACGGTGAAGAAAAAATCCCGCATCTAAAAGTAATCAACGTAACCAGACAATCTCACAAATGGTAGATTGCGGCCACAGTATGGTCAAGCCTCATCGGTCCGACTTTTATTTTATGCGATTTAGTATTGTTCTGAACGATTATTGTCGCAAACTGATTCCAAAATCGCCCACAGTGAAAATTTGATAAAATGTAGTAATAGATTGTATATGTTTAGATGTTATACAAAACACTGATACACTATAGTTGGCATTGCCATGCCTAAAAGCACACACTCGAGTGCTAATCAGTGGTGTAAAACAAGATTAAACATTACCGTTACAGATTGAGTGTCTCGTATAACGTTGTGATACACAGTAGCAGGGATTTCCAACTTTTTGGCAAAACCCCATTTGAAAAACACACACAGACACAGTACAGCAACAAATTTCATTGCTTTACACGAATCAGCGGTGATGTTTCCCTTGAAAACTGCCTTTGTTCCTGGCAAAGGTGTTCTTGGGTTTTGGTAACTCGCGGATATCCATCACTTGTATTGTTCTTTGCTTTTTAGCTTCAAGAAAACAATCAAACAAACAGACATTTAGTGAAAGCAGCAATCAGTACGAAATATGTAAGTATTGTCGGTTAAAAAAACACACCATTTTGAGCTTCTTGATAATTTTGTTGAAGCCGCTTCGTAGCTGAATCGAGTCGGTCAGTATCTATAATAGATTCCTTTTGTCTCTGCAAAATCCCAAACATATTTTTAGTGACTTAAGTTGCTTGCATGATAATAATGCTGGAAAGAACAAGTCATTTTTTGTATAAGGTCGCGGGTTCGATTCCTGCTACCAGCGTTGAGACTGTGTTGATGAGTAATCTGTAGTCCCCATGTAAGTGCTAAAAGACGCCGGGGGCCTTCCCTGACCCGAGATGGTGAATGGAACCAAATCCATCCGAACATTTTAGCACCCCAAAAAAGGGATAAGAATCTTTGCCCCTAAAATATCCTATATGGGAGGAAGGGAAACAAACAAAATCCAACAGATGAAAACTCGAGATCAATATCTGCGACTTTCTTCTCCATAAAACCTCCAAAATATCAAGTTAAGAGACAAAAACCCGACACTAATGATGCATAACACGTTCAATTACTAATGCAAGAGATGAAGATAAGCATAGAAGTGTAGAAAAGATGGTCGAGATCATTACACTTGGAGGAGTAACAGAAGCCGATTTAGGTGCAGAAGCAGGTTTAGGAGCAGACGTTTGAGGTCTTGATGGAGCTTCTCTAGGAGGAACTGGTTTCGTCTGTTTTGGCTTCACTTCTGGCTCGGAATAGTTCTTTTCAGAACTTGAACCCCCGTCTAGTAAAAACATAAGGACAAAAAATAAGAAAGAAATCCTTTCTGCAAACCACCAACAATTCCGTCAAGCAATACCATTAACTGAAGACTTACTTGGAGGGTTCGGGGAGTATGCCATAGAACCCTGAAAAAGATGCAATCAATTTACAACCCGATTGAAATTTCGAACCCACTTTTCATCCTCTTTTCCTCTAAAGCATAACAAGATAAAAGATATGAAAACCACACCTTGTAATGACCATTTTCTTGAGAAAACACTTGCGCGTTTTGTTGAGGCGAGTCCCCATCAGCTGCAAATACCATCATCACAATAAAGGAAACTCCTTAATATGAGAATATGTACGCTCGTTAAATCATCAATAACGCTTAAAACTACAAGTGATCATATAGTACTAGATACCAGTAGCATCACTAAACCACATCAACGAATTGCATTAATTATGGCAGATCGTGCATTTTAGCACGTTCGTAATCTTCACTAAACTGTTCCGGTTTACATTTAAGGAAACTTTAATACATTGCAACAGAAGATTGCTTCTATTTCAAGAAAACAGTAAAGGGCAAAATATTACCGAGGATGTCTGCTGATCCTTGTCCAGATTGCACCCATTCATCCACAACTTCTTTCCACTTACTTTAGGAAGGAACCCAAAAGAGAGGAAAAACACATTACTCACAAATACAGCCTATGAACAAACAACTGGGATTAAAATATAATTCAACAGTAAGAAAACAGAGAAAACATCAAACAGTTAAAGTCATAAAGTAGGTAAATTTTCTGGTAGTACATCCACACCGTACGGATACTCATACTTGAACTAGAAAGCCCAGGTGTTTCGTTTTCCCATATCAATCAATTACATTGGAAAACACGGGCGTTTTTCAACGAAAATAACTACCCGAAAATTTCCCGATAAAGTAAGAGATGATCAACCAAATTTCCATTCGGATTTCTGAAAACGAATGATATATTTACCTGACAAGAAACTTGACAAGTTTTCTGACCTCTGCAGAAGGGAATTTCCTGAATCTGTTCACATGCCTACCTATATCAGTCTCCTAAGAACATTTTGCCAAAGGAAATTGAATCAGTATTTCGAAAAAAAACCGAAACCAAAATGAATTCAAAATGGATAAAGAGATTAAACCTTCAAAGTAGCATATGTAATATCCATATCCGCCAATTCTTGCAGTAATTCAATCAAACAGCTCTCGTTCTACATACATCCACACAAATTGTTAAAAACAAAAACCAGAATACTCTGAAAATGCAAGAAATTAGGAAAAATAATACAATTCAGACCTGGTTTAGATCTTGGAGGCGTTCACGGAGATTGAGAATCCTGCTAAGTATTTCGGCCTCCTCGTCATCATCGAATAATCCACCAAACGGATCCAATTCTTCGTCATCATTCTCATCTTTAGCTCTATGATCCGATTCAGGAGTCAATAACCTCTTATCAATTTGCTGCTGCTGATCCTCAACCAGTTCGTTCCCGCAGCTCCGGCAGGACTTATCGGAGCTACCGGAACAAGAGTAAAGCTTCTCAACGATTTTATCCTCCGATATTTCAACTCCTCGCTATGGTCCAACGATGCCACCATAATCGCTGCATTAATTACCGACCAGACATCCGCTTTCGACTCTGACAAAATCGATCTGAATTCATCCAAATCCATAGCTGACTTTTGATCATCTTCCATAATTTGATTCTTCGTTTTCCTTTATTATCCAAATCCTTCTATAAACAAAAACAAAATCTAGCAGAACATGATGAAGAACTGATTACAACAATCAGTTTCACGATCTGCCCATCTGAAGAAAAGATCTAATGAAACTGTTGTCACAGAAGGTAGGCCCAAAAGGTAAGAAAAATCCCTGCTTTGCACAGCTGCACAGCTGCAGCTAGATGGAGGAGCTGCAGAGAGAGGGGTAGGCAAGAAACTGTTTGAAGAAAAGGAGGGATTTTTGTAATTGTTTTATTATTATTTCATTTTGCTGTCTTTAGTAAATTTAAGAAAATAATCCTGCTATTTTTACCGTTATATTACACTAGATTTTAAGATATTCCTTAAATATGCTTTTATATCTACATTCTTTTAAGCGGTCGGCTTGCCCACAATAGTATAACGCGCAGTCTCCCGGGTTAGAATATAAGGATGAAAATGTTTCGAATCGAGTCGAATATTTATTAAACTTATACTCCTAGTATTTTAAATTCGAGGATACCCACGAGCTAACGAGTCGAGTATGATAATAATTGAGATTGGTTCATTTAGTATCTCTGTACGTATCCGAGTTGTAATCGGATCGAGCCTATCCGATATGGAACTTTATCGAACCAAACTATTCATGCAAACAAAAAATCAAACCAAATTCGATCTGCTCACAAATTGTTTGACTCATTTATACCCTTACCTACGGTAGTGAGTTATATTGAAGGGCATTAAGGGTGTAAAAAAAATTATAAATGTGAAAAATGACAAAATGTAGGTAGTATTTGGCATTTAATCCAGTGACATATTTTTGTGTCATTATGGACAATTTAAGATTTCACCAGAGCATTTTATCTTTTCATTTTACGATTTCAATATTCGTAAACACCGACCGAAAATCCGAGTAAATTTCTTCATACGCATCGTTCGCCATGACCCAAGAATGCGATTATTATTTTCTCGAATCTCGAAGCTTCGTGAGGTGCGCTAAGCATTTAATGTGGAAGCTAAAGCGTGAAAAGACTCGGGTTTTTTTTCAATCATGATAATTAATTATACGTATTTACAGTGTCCTTGTGCTATAACATTACAACTTTCTTACATGTTCATAAGTTTCACACACCAACATAAAAATTACAACTTCTACCAACATACTTTCTGGTTAACAAGAACCTTTCCACACTTCATAATGCTAATACTTATGGAATCCATAACCTCGCCATCACAGATGAGAAAAACCACCATGAACTCATGGAAGAAGAGATAGTCATTGAAGATACCCCGGCTCCAAAAATAGTCTATTGAGATGGGGTAGTTGGAACAAGGGGCCACTCTAATCATTCCCTCTTGATGCTACAAAAGCTAATCATCAGTATGGTGGTAAAATAATAAGAGGGCTATGCCGCTCAAGAAATAAACTATGCATCAAAGGGAACTATACAACTTACCGAGTTCATTCGCAAATATGAAATGCGTAACGGTAACAAATATAAGACATAATATCATAGTATTAAACTACCATCAAATGTTCAAATAACAGTTAAGCATACAAGATACATGGAAAAAAAAGCATTGAACTAGCATACTGGAATCACGTAACAATCAACAGATATATAACTTACTTGAAATCAATACTGAAATGAAGTTATTTCTTCCCTTTGAACATATCATGTACGTATCATAATAGTTGTTGTTATTCATGATCAATACTATCTTTGCTTAATGATATACACTGTTATGCATAATATATTATGTACCGTTACGTATCGCCGTTGATGATGCTAAATAATGCACCACCGGATTATCAGGGCCACGGGTAATCTAAGGGTGAGTCAAGAAAGAATATGCACACTTCGAATCGAGAAAAGTTGGTGTTTTTGGTGTGTTATGACTGAGTCCAAGAATGTATCTTGGATTGCCTACGTATCCTGTGTAATGTCCAGGAATCAAGCCTTACGTAGTTCCTGGAATGGAGTATTTATAGGCACATGTCCTTCTTCTGCCCTAAACTTAGGGCGGTTTGGTCTATTGACATAAATAACCCTTACTGGGCCTTGCCCCTTGCCCAAGTTACCCTCTGGATGTTGGGCTTAGGAATCTGGGCTGGGACCCTGGCATCGACTCGTACAACACCGACCTGGGTACTTGAGATGAGACACTTGCCGAATCTGCCGGTTGTTGCGGACTTCACTGGTGCATCTCGTATTCGATCCGATGCTGACAATAAACTTAGATATTTCCACACGCCAGCTGGACCAATTAAATAATTCCACGTGGAGGGGTGGAATCCCGTATCGTCATAAAATGATGATGCTAAATAATACACCACCGGATTATCAGGGCCACGTGTAATCTAAGGGTAAGTCAAGAAAGAATATGCACAACTCGAACTGTAGAAAAGGTGGTGTTTTTGGTGTGTTATGACTGAGTCCAAGAATGTATCTTGGATTGCCTACGTATCCTGTGTAATGTCCCGGAATCAAGCCTTACGTAGTTCCCGGAATGGAGTATTTATAGGCACATGTCCTCTCTACGCCTCTAAACTTAGGGCGGTTTGGTCTATTGACATAAATAACCCTTACTGGGTCTTGCCCCTTGCCCAAGTTACCCTCTGGATGTTGGGCTTAGGAATCTGGGCTGGGACCCTGGCATCGACTCGTACAACACCGACCTGGGTGTTCGAGATGGGACACTTGCCGAATCTGCCGGTTGTTGCGGACTTCACTGGTGCATCTCGTATTCGATCCGATGCGGACAATAAACTTAGATATTTCCACACGCCAGCTGGACCAATTAGATAATTCCACGTGGAGGGGTGGAATCCCGTATCGTCAGCCGTTATACACAATATCATCATACTACTCTTTACTTAGTGATATGCATCGATATGTACCGCCATCATGCATAACACGATGTGTATCATTACGTATCGTCATCATACAGAATTAACATACTACTTTACTAGGCTGGTGATATATACCATTACGTACCGTCGTCATACATATCACCCTTCTGGTTATTGCCGTGATGTATCACCGTAATACATAACATTACACTTTTACTTCTTTGTTTATTTTTCATGTTACCACATATTCCATATCACATATCATATTTCACAGATTACATTGTTCATGATACATTTCATGTCAAGAATTGAATGCACGTTCTTCATAATCACTAAAAAAAACATGCACTTTACATACACAACCCCTAATGTCATTATATCACAATATGTTAACATCATAAGACAATACATTGCATGCTTTTCATACATAGTTCACTCTAAGCTTTTTCATTTATTCATTCGTATATATTCAGTCCTAAAACATGTTTTCTAATCATTTAACAAGAACATACCAGTTAACCATCAAATTCACAAGTATAAGATGTCAATTTACTAACATGATCACTTTTACACTTTCCTTAAGACTTCAATGTTGTTACTTTATATATATATATATATATATATATATATATATATATATATATATATATATAAAACTCAGTTTTTGACTATATAACACATAAGATTAGCATATAAATGTGATATGCAAACATTTAAGAACATGATCCCTAAGCATACTAAAGTTTCACAACATGAACTTATTAATTCATTAACATGATCATAACTAGTGTTCATAAGGCCATTTTGCACATATTTACTTTTAATTATTCCATATTCAGTTTTAGCCCTATGGACATGATTTATAAACATTATAAATATGTTCAGACATGCATAATTTTCAGATTTACAAACATCACAACCTAATCTACATAACAACTTCTAACCATATAAGGACTTAAATTAAATTACATTTAACGTGAAAGTAACACAAGTATCTTATAGGCATAATATCTACTCCAGAATAATATTATTTTCCAGACTGAATCTACTGCATAAACAAGACCATCACAACACATTCATGAAAACTCTATGGACATGCTGTCTACCAAGAACATACAGTCTAGAAATTGCACAAAAAATACATACAAACTCATAATTGGGTTATGTCAGTCCCATAATTCATCAAATTTAGGACAGAACCGTAAAATGTAGAAAAAGTTGGCAAGGCACAGATGGAAGGCTGGCATTGCATTGGTAGTTGGGAACTGGTCATTTTACCGGTATATCATGGTCATATATGCATATACCCAGTACTTTACAACCCAAAATGCAGAAATAATAGCATATTATCATGTAAAAAGGCGCAAATTTAAAGCACATAAATTGCTATAAACTTTGATGCATTGAGTGATTACCTTGATGATTGAAGGTTGATATTGCAGCGTCTTCTTGTTTTACCAAGAAGTATTCTTCTCTGGCCAGAGACGGAACCAGGATTTGTAGGTCGGGTGGGCTAATGGACAATATTTGAATGTTCGGGTGCGCCACCGCCCACCCAAGCTTCCTTTGGATTAAGACAACTAACTATGTTGAATCCCGAGTTATATAAGATTTTTGATGCATCGAAAATAAAATCCAGGGTTATGTGGGAAAGGCATGCGCCACCGCCCACCCAAGCCTTCCTTTGGGTCCGTCATTGTCTATGGCGTGCGACATTTCATTGTATTTTCACTTAGAACATGGATATGCATTCCTATGATTTCAATTCTTAGTTGTAAGTTAAATCTTTTCTCAAAGTTTTGGTGTTAGAGGGATGAGGTTTGCATTGGTTAATGTCTATAGAGTATATGGTGTCTTTTGATGAAGATTTTATGTACTTCTTTGTGTTAATTTCTTTCTTTGTTTTGGTTGAAATCTGATCTGGAAATCGCATGGTGATGATATTAGGGTTTTGGTCGAATCCGGTGGATGGGCGTCGATTATCTGAATGGGCGTCTGCTTTCAGGACCAATGTCTCGGGCGGGCGTCTGGCTTAACCAGGACGGGCGTCTGAAGTGCTATTTTTACATTCGAGTTGAAAGCGTGTTAGGTGGGCGGGCGTGCGGGTATAGTGGGCGGGCGTCCAGCTGGACGAGCGTTGATAAGATTCGAGATGGGCGTCAGGGGCTTAAACGGGCGTCTAGCTTGTTTTGTCCTTCTTTCTTTGTGGAGTTGTTGTTCAGCCTTATAAACATGATTTATCTTTATGAAACCTTTATATATGATATGTTAATATGGTATAAACATAGACAAGCTTTGAATTGAGCTTCCACGATTCGTTCGATTAAAACACCGAATGTACTCTTAAAGGGAGTTGAAGTTCGGATCTGTCGGAAGAGCATGATAAGCTTGTGCTTTGATGAATTAGGATTCATCAATATGCATGTATGTGCTAGGACTTGTCCGTGTCTAGTGGTCTAGGAAGAGAGTAGTATGGGTGAGGAGATTATTTGAAAACACTTAGGGCGGCTAGTTAATAACAATAAACTACGTATGTGACTAGTAAAAGATTAAACAACATGTCTCTCTTGGCTGACACCCGGCTAAATCGCGATGCATGTGCTACCTCTGAAGGTGGAAGAACTTGTGGAGTCAAAAGACCACCTAAGTGCGGAGGGACTCTGTTGAGGGTGTGCGTGCTATCGGAGTCTACCTTTTCTAGACTTCGTGGGTATTGGTGTGATCCACTAATATGTTGCAAAGAGTGTCCCAAGGTAGAAGAACTCAGTAGGTCAAAGACCACTGAAATCTGAGGGACTCTGCTTTGAAGTGGATCTGGCGTAGTGCCACTTGAGTCTTGGTTGTAACATAGATAGGTTAAGTTAAAGCAGTTAGTCACAACATGTTGATGAGCATGAAGTGAACCACTGGATTGAAGTCGGTCTCACTTAAATAACTAACTAAATAATTATCTTTTCTTTATAAACTATAGTTGATATCATAGCTTCTCTTTCTTGCTAAATCGTTGTACTTACCTCGAATGCATATGTTTTTCTATGTGTTTGGGGGTGAGAAGGCGAAACAGGTTGATCGAGTTAGCGCTTGAGCTCGTCGAGGAGTTCAATGAGCGTTTTGATGGCGTTGAAGTCACTCACGATGTTTTCCTTCACTTCTTTTTAAAGGTTATACGGTTTATCTTGTAGATTCTCTTATAAGCTTGTTGTACTTTTATTTCAAGTTTGTAAGACTAGCTTTGTATCTTCTCTTTGGGACATCAATGCGTTGTAAGCTTGTTACCGTTGTTGTAAGCTTTTCCTTTTACCTAGGCGGTTTGTTTTCTATTCTGCAAGTAGCATTTATGGTTTTACCCGAGTCTTTTGGACTTCCGTTGCTTTATTTTTGATCTGACAGCGTAGAGGTGGCGTATAATTTTAGATTTATTTAACGTTATCTGGCATGACGTTCTCTTCCGGATAAAGGCTCATTGTCTGGGAGCGGGGCGTTACGAGTTAGATATCGAGAGAGAAGCGTTCCTGCTTTTCTAGGCTTCCACTTTCTTAAGATAAGACCTTTAAGAGGCTGCTTAGTAACCATTACGACTTCTTTGATCTTTCAAAATGGCGGGGAATTCGTAAAGTTTCTTTCTTTGACCTAAACTTTTGTTTTAAGATAAGGTATCTTAGATCTTTTAGAACCTTTAAACCTCTTTTGTTCTTGGTGGTAAATCGTAAAACTAAAATCTTTAGACCTTGGTTAAGTTTCACTGGACCGAGGTGAAGAGTCTTACTGGAGGCAAAGTTAGTTTGAGTTCTAGGCTCACATCCTTTATGTGATGCCCTCTAGTTTATACTTTCTAGGATCTTTAAGGAACCCTTCTCTTCTTTTGGAGCTTACAGACTTTTCCTCTTTTGCTCTTTTCTTGGAGGATTTAAAGTTTTCTTATTCGCGACATTTTGATTTAATCATTTCTTTTATTTTATATTTTAGTGTTATGCAAAGCAAGTAACCGATTTTGTTCACGTTTCTATGTCTTTAATATCATACGAGGTTTCAAAAAAATTGTAAATTTGCAGTCACTTAGAAGATTGCCTTATCTACATTTTCTATTTTGGCATCAACTTAGTTTTCAATATGGATTGTTCATAAATTGTTTAACAAGGAGGAGTACTCCGTTCAGAAAATTCTGCAGCGGTACTCTTACTTATGAGTCTATTTTGAATAAGCTAAACATCTTCAAATGACTTGAATTTTTGATATGTTGTAGAAAACTCTCTGATCTGCAATTTTTGTTTTGGAGTCAAGTGCTAATTCTTTCTAGTTTGAGTTCAATCTGCAAAATAATGCAGATTATAAATTTCTGAAAGTTTTGGCAGCTTGCAGCAGTTGACGAAAATAATTACTTTTAACCAACTTATGCTTTTCCATAAATTCTGAATTTTGTGTAGAATATGTAAAGCTTGTATACCTACAACTTTTCTTTTTACATCATGTTCAAAATTAGTTTGGTCTGTTTTGTGCAAGTCAATCATTTCATGGTTGGCGTCATGCATAAACTTTAAAATTATTTAAGTACTTGTTCATGAAAGGCCATACAACATTCTTTCACCTTGGAAGTTTAGGTGTGGGAGTAGTATGTGTTGGAAGGCTTGAAGCATAAGACCCTAACTTACTTGTTATCCAAATAAAGTTTAGTGAGTAAATATTAAGTGTTGTAGATTTAATACCTTTTTGTGACAAGAAACAAGTACGTGGTGACTTTCCAAACCAGTGTTTTCTTTAACGAGTTGCTTTCTATAATCATTTAGATTTATACTTAGTTACCTCTAATTCCAAATGTTTCCCTTTGCATACTATTTGTAACCAATGTGCTAGCTAGATCATCCATTTAAAACTTTTTGAACTCGGTAAAAATTCTTTCATTGCGAAGTTTTATTTTCCAAGTGTGCACATACTTTGATGTATTTTTTTGAAGATGTTTTCATAGTGTCAAATAATTGATTTAAGGAAATGATTTTCTCATCCTTGAGCCATTTTGAGCCCGAGCGGTGCATATCATTTCATTGCATCATGTTTAATGATTCGAGTCAATACACCTTGGTTCCTTGAATGCATTCCTACAAGATGTTTTAGTCACAGAAAATCTTTTGTTTAAAGACTCAACTCTTTTATTAAATTTTTTTATATACCTTTCCGATAACCAGGTTGAAAGATCAAACTTTCTCAAAGGCGTCCATTTTAATTACATATCCTTTTTGTCTTCTGGTAAGAATACATGAACAACCATTTCTTACCAAAGTGTCATTTAATAGCACCGGACTACTTTTAGAAAATTATAAATGTACATATGTTCAAAGTTCTATCGATAATTACTTTCAAGGTACTACATCTTTTACTCCTTTATGAAATTCTTGTTTTGAATAAGCGAGTAGTTGAACCTCCTTTACAACTCATTGCACGTCTTTAAAGCTACCTCGATAAAGGATTTTAGCATGCAACTCATTTTGTTAAGAGTTTTCCTCGACAAAAAAATTTACTACTGGTGTTAAAATTGTTTTGTTTTATTCTAAACCTTCTTTCTTCAAATTGGAAGAAATGACTTTCAATTTTTATTTTAAAAACAAAGGTTGTCCTTATCCTTTGAACACTTTCACCTTCCGATTCAAAACATTTTAACAATATCACAATAGTCCTTATTGTGTTAATCTTTGAAACGACACAAAAAAACATGCACTATTCAGAACTCATGTGTTTTTCTTTACTCAGTCGTTACTTATAATTTCTTCACGAAGCACTTCTCCAGTTTACCTTTATCTTTGAACCTTTGGAGAAGATGTTTCCCATTTCAAAAAAAAACAACATCTTAATGCGCAGCGGTTGTTGAAAGAAATAGAATATGCACTTCACGAATTCTTTTGCTTTCTTTTCACACATTATCATTCATGACCCTTTATTAACATTTCACCAATTTACTTGGACCTTGACATGAAATCTTTCGATAGAATATTATTAAATCTTCAAATTTTTATATATATATTCTATATATGTATATGTACATATTTGAATAGTATTTGAAACTTCTTCTACAGACCTTTCTATTGAACTCTTTAATAACAAGTTTGTCTTTCTTTTGCATTCATTCATACCAATTACTTGAGAGAGAAGGAAAAGGTTTCAATCTGGATTTTGTAGAATGACCTCATTTGTGATAAATGTCTTAGTCAAAGTACTTTGGTTTTTAGTGACTTATCACAAGTACCCTCATATAGACAAATTTTATACATCATCCATTTTGCATTATCTAAACAAATGTTTTATTATATGCATGTGAACCAAGTTCAATCCGTCCTCATCTTGTGTTACACATCTCAAGATTTTCTAATTGCTATTTCCTTAGTAGTTTCAAATTTTAGAAAATATTTGCATAACCATTCTTACCTTTCTTACGGAATCAAAGTGAGGACAAGTTTAAAACCTTGTTCTATAGATGTGTCGTTTAAAAATAAACTCTTTCACAACTCCAATATTACATTGGACTATAAAATTATGGTTCTTTGATAAACTCACTTTGCCGAAAGTCGTTTTCTTGTCTATAGGAAAGCCTTATAAGGTTAGGTTGGTAGAAGATGTTTATATGGTTACCTTTTGGAGACTAGTAAAGATTGAAGTTTGCCTATGGTTTGGGTGTGTTATAGATGGTTTAGTCTTTGAATTGATAACAAAGGCGGAATTGAAGTTCTTTAAGTTAATAGTTAGTTTCTTGAGGTAAAGCGAATGTATAGATCGAGAGTAACTTTTGTTTAAGTCTGGAAACTTACGTAAGGGTGACGAATGGACAAAGAACCTAGAAAGAATACTACTTGTTAATTAGTGGATTGGCATTTGACTTTTGGGACAAAGTGTTATAGGAGGAGCTTAAGAAGTTGGGTCGGGAAGAGTTGAGTATAAGGTAGATGTTTTGTGTGTGAATAAGATAGAGTGGTGCTTGGAGTGGAAGTACTAGATTAGTGTGATGGACCTATGAAGACTTGATGAGCGAAATACTAAGGTTTAATCGTTGGAGATAACATTGATTTGTTTTTGGAAGTGAACTAGAAGGTAGGCAAGCGGGTACTAGTTGAGAGTGGTGTTGGTTACGGCAAGTTTCGAGGAATGAAACTTCTTTAAGGGAAGAATGTAACATCCGACTTTTGAGAAAAGGGTAAAAGAGTCTTTTAACAAATTCAGTTTTTCGGGTTATTTAATTAAGCGATTTGAAGTATATTTATATATGTGTATATATATTGAAACCTAAATTTAAAAGAATTTTTGGGGTTATGTGATATTCGATTTTGGAAAGAAGGGGCGATGTCTTTTTAGAAAATGAAATATTAGGTTCGGTTTCCTTCTTTTATTGGAGTTATATTTTTGGACGTTATATATATATATTTGAGTCTTATATCTATAATTAAAAAAGGAAAATCAGTTTTGTTTTAAAGCAAGGGTAATTAGGGAAAAAAGGGTTTAAGAAGGAGTTAGGTTGTAAAAGAAGAGTTTATCACTAATTACTCCTTCTTCTTGATTTAAGCCTCTCATTTACCTATTGTGCGACATTGTGAGAAAGAAAAAAAGAGCCAAGAGTTTTCACAATTCCAAGAGAAAAGTTGGTCGTTTTTGAGAGCAAGAGCAAGTTTTGGAACCGTTGTGGATCAAGCATCGTTTGGTATTCACGTTGAGTGGCATAGCGGCGGGCTTTTCTTGAGTTTTGATCGACTTTTAAAGGGCTGCATTAGGTAAGAAAAGCTATTCCTATGATTTCAATTCTTAGTTGTAAGGATTAAATCTTTTCTCAAGAAGTTTTGGTGTTAGAGGGATGAGGTTGCATTGGTTAATGTCTATGAGTATATGGTGTCTTTTGATGAAGATTTTACGTGCTTACTATGTTAATTTGCTTTCTTGTTTTGGTTGAAATACGATCCGGAAATCGCATGGTGATGATATTAGGGTTTTAGGTCGAATCCAGGTGGGCCAGGCGTCCGATTATCACAGGCGGGCGTCTGCTAGGTTGTGTCTCAGGCAGGCGTGCAGCTTAACCGGACGGGCGTCTGAAGTGCTATTTTTTACATTCGAGATTGAAATCGTGTTAGGTGGGCGGGCGTCTTGGGTATAGTGAATGGGCGTCCCGATGCTTTGGACGGGCGTTCGATAAAGATTCAGATGGGCGTCGGGGGCTTAAGCGGGCGTCTAGCTTGTTTTGTCCTTCTTTCTTTGTGGGTTGTTGTTCAGCCTTATAAACATGATTTATCTTTTATGAAACCTTTATATATGATATGTTAATATGGTATAAACATAGACAAGCCTGAATTGAGCTTACGATTCGTTCGATTCAAAACACGAATGTACTCTTAAAGGGAGTTGAAGTTCCAGGATCCGTCGGAGAAGAGCATGATAGGCTTGTGCTTTGATGAATTAGGATTCATCAATGTATGCGTATATGTGCTAGGACTTGTCCGTGTCTGAGTAGTCTAGGAAGAGAGTAGTATGGGTGAGGAGATTATTTGAAAACACTTGGTGGCTAGTTAATAACTTAATAAACTACGTATGTGACTAGTAAAGATTAAACAACATGTCTCTCTTGGCTAGGCACCGAGGCTAAATCGCGATGCATGTGCTACCTCTGAAGGTGGAAAGAACTTCGTAGGTCAAAAGACCACAAGTACGGAGGGACTACTGCTTTGAGGTGTGCGTGCTATCGAGTCTACCTTTTCTAGACTTAGTGGGTATTGGTGTGATCCACTAATATGTTGCAAAGAGTGTCCCCAAGTAGAAGAACTCGTGGGTCAAAGACCCTAAATCTGAGAGGGACTACTTGAAGTGGATCTCAGCGTGAGTGCCCTTGAGTGCGGTTGTAACATAGATAGGTTAAGTTAAAACCAGATTAGTCACAACATGTTGATGAGCATGAAGTGAACCACCAGATTGAGTCGGTCTCACTTAAATAACTAACTAAATAATTATCTTTTCTTTATAAACTATAGTTGATATCATAGCTTCTCTTTCTCTTGCTAAAATCACGTTTACTACTTACCTCGAATGCATATGTTTTTCTATGTGTTTGGGGGTGAGAAGGCGAAGCAGTTGATCGGAGTTAGCCTTGAGCTCGTCGAGGAGTTCAATGACGTTTTGATGGCGTTGAAGTCACTCAGTGTTTTCCTTCACTTCCGCTTTTAAAGGTTGTCCGCGGTTTTATCTTGTAGATTCTCTTATAAGCTTGTTGTACTTTTATTTCAAGTTTGTAAGACTAGCTTTGTATCTTGTGCAGCCCGTTCTTGGACACGAGTCATATCCTGAAATGAAACGTTCGAAACGCGTATAAAATAAAGTAAATTCACTTTATCGTAGCCTCTACTACGTATCGTATCAAATTAAAAGCAAGCGGAAGCAAAAACTTCGGGTATAAAATTTCTAAATGTTTAAGAATAGAAAGGAAATCTAAAAGCGGAAATGTAAATTTATTACATTTGAGAAAATCTGAAAAAAATCCCAAAAGAAAAGTACTATCGTCTTGAGAGACCAAAAGTCTACCTCAACATTATCAAAAATAATCCAAGAGTATCACGTGAAAGCGGTAAATAAAAGTCTTCAACGGCAATTAAGCATCAAACGTCGTCAACTAGAACTCTCTCTAAAACACATGTTAAATCTTCTCATCCCCAAACACATGAAAACAATGCATTTGGTAAGTACAGCGTACTTAATAAGAAAGAAAGCTATGACATCAACTATAATTTATAAGGAAAGATATTTAATTCGATTTGTTGTTTATATGCGAGTGACTCAATCAGGGTCATTTCATGTCCATCAACATAAATTGACTAAGCGTTTCTGCCCAGCTTATCTATGTTACAACTTGCACTCAAGGGCACTACGCTAAGATCCGCCTTACTTGTGAATCCTCAAGTGCTTAGGGTTTTGTGACCTCCACAGTTCTTCCACCTCGAGGACACTCTTTTACAACATATCGATGGATCACACCAACTATCCAGAGGAGTCTAGAAAGGACTGGAGCTCAAGTATCACGCGTCTCGTGAGTCCTACTCTGTACTTGGGGTCATTGACCTCTGAAGATCCTCCACCTTCCTTGGTAAAGCACATGCATCAGCGATTTAGCTGAGTGCCTAGCCAAGAGAGACATATTTATTTAATCTTTTACTAGTCAATCACGTTGATTATTGTGGATGATTAACTAGCCCACCTTTTAAGTGTTTTCAAATAATCTCCCTCACACAAACTACTCTCTTCCTAGACCACTGGACACCGGACAAGTCCTAGCAATTACACAGACATTGATGAATGCTAACTCATCAAAGCACAAGCCTATCGTACTCTTCCTTGACGGATCAAGACTTCAACTCCACTTTAAGAGTACATTCGGTAGTGCGAGCACGGGCAAAATCGGA
Source organism: Gentiana macrophylla (assembly GCA_026214975.1). Lineage (NCBI taxonomy): Eukaryota > Viridiplantae > Streptophyta > Magnoliopsida > Gentianales > Gentianaceae > Gentiana > Gentiana macrophylla. Next base: position 20,922,813 of record CM047807.1, read on the forward strand.
AGCTCAATTGAAGGCTTATTCAAGGTTATACGGTATTAACTTCATCACGTTTAAAGGTTTCCTCAAAGCTAAATCATGCTTATAAGGCTATACAGCGACCAGCCAAGAAAAGTGGCAAAATAAGCTGAGCAGCCCGTTTGAGATCACAGGCCTGTCGTCTGAACGCGTATCGAGCGCCCGTCAAGATGGGCGCTTGGAAATCACTATGCCCAGACAGCCACGTCCGCCAGGAAAAGCGCTTTCAATCACGAATGTAAAAGCGGCACTTAACGCTAAGTCGAGAGACACCAAAGGGCTTTCGTCGAAATGTACCCAGTAGGCCTTCCCGTCGAGGAAGAGGCCAGGCAGCTCGTCCACCTGGTTTGAAACTAGAACCTAAACCTTCATCATAATGATTTCCAAAAGCGATTCCCGACCGAACAAAGCAGTTAAGAACTACACATAAAAGCTCACGAAAGTTATGTCTAAACATACCATGGCAATTCTATGATCAATAGCAATCCATAAACTCACCAATCACAGCATCAAAAACACCTACAATTTCATACAAACCTTATAAAGGACAGTTGAGATCATAGGATGATTTTCTTACCTATTTGCAGCCCGGGCTGAAACTGAACCTCAACAAAAACCTGCGGCTTTGCCTGTAAGCAAATGGTATCAAGACGATACTTTCCTCACGGCGATTCTAATGCTCCCGTCCGATGCAGAAACAACCAAGAATCCGCCTCAGTTATTGGTAGAAACCTTCAACCCTCAATTCTCTCCTTGAATCTGCATGAAGAGGAGGAGAGCGTGGTACGTTCTTTTTTTAAACAAGGTTATGGGATCATCGGTCAAGTTTTCCTTTAAATACCATTTCCCATAAAACCTTAATTTTCCTTAATT